>VUQH01032099.1:0-33522 GCA_015106775.1 Etroplus canarensis
TAAATTAGAATATATGCTACACATTTTTACAAACAAGACTGTAAAAAATCTCTTACAGGAACGAGCAATGAAAATGTTAAGAAAATAGCTATTGTTTATTTCTATATTCATCTAGTTTTTTGTCAAAGCCACTGTAAGCTACTGGAGATGGGCAAAAAAAGCTGCATGAAGCTCCAGAGCCAAAGGCTTGAGAAGCCTATTCTAGGTGATTTCTCAGTCAAACCATCAGCAGAACTGCATAATATTTACATACATTTCCGTTCAAGTTTGCGTCTTTTGGCTCTTTCCTATAGGCTGTAGTCTCTAGCTTTTTTGACAAGCATAGACAGTGCTCACATGAATTTTTTTCACATTTTTTGGGTCGAAGATCGACTGGTAAATTGATATTGCTTCACATTCCTACCCTCACTTGTGACATGAACTTTGAGTGTTGACTTAAAGAATGAGTAGAGCCACTGCTCCTCCACATCAAAAAGAGTCAGTTGAGGTGGTGTGGCATCTGATAAGGATGTCTGTTGGGAGCCACCTCATTTGAGGTGTCCTACTGGGTGGAGGCCCCAGGGCAGACCCAGGACATGCTAGAGAGATTACATCCCTTGGCTGGCTTGGAAACACCTTGGTGTTATATACTGTATATAAATAAATAAAAATCTGAAGGCAGAAAAAGGAAGATTAAATATATAACATGTATGTATCAAGTTCAAATGTAACATAAATAACTCTGAAGTTAAACTATACAATATGTACAAGATATGGCGATAGAAAGGAACTAGTTAAGGAGTCACAGGAAGGAATTATAGAGTTTGATGTCCACAGGTAGGAATGATTTCCTGTGGCGTTCTATGGTGCATCATGCTGGTATGAGCCTGATGCTGATTGTGCTCCTGTGCTTGTCCAGCACGTCATGAAGAGAGTGTGAAGGATTGCCCAATATTGTCCTTAACTTGGACAGTATCCTCCTTTCTGACACCACTGTCAGATGGTCAAGCTCCACATCCACAACATTACTGGTCTTGCGGATCAGTTTGCTGAGTCTGTTAGTGTCCGCTACTCTCATTCTCCTTCCCCAGCACACTATGGCATATGCAGTAGGATGGCACTGGCTACCACAGACTCATAAAACATTCTAAGCATTGTCTGGCAAATATTGGAGGACCTAAGTCATCTGAGAAAATAGAGATGGCTCTGGCCCTTTTTTTAAGTAGATGGCTTCTGTATGTTTAATAAAGTTCATTTTTTTTGTCAATATTATGTAGAATATTATGATCAACATGTCTTAATGCCTTTCCAAAAAGCTGAGGCACCAGTTCAGCCTGATTCATTCACAACCTTTTCTTTGATGTAATATTGTTGAGTTTTTAATGACAGTGTCTGGTTTATTACGGCCTGTGGTTAAACTATTGTGGAACAGTGTGTTCTCCATCTCACGCCAACTCCTCTTCGCACTGCCACGTTTCTTGTGACCCTCTCATCCCACTGGCCTGGCACTCATCACTTTCCCTGTTCTCCTCCCTCCATCCATCTAAGCCTCCATCCACAGCCAGATGGAGAGAGGAACCAGGCCTCTGACGTCTTTTGTGGAACAAGTCACAGTAAAGGACAAGGCAGGGAAGGAAGGAAAAGTGACAAGCTAGAGATGGAAACATTTTAATTCTACTTTTAAAGTGAAAAATATATTCAGAGAATAAAGGCTGCTTTATGTTAAACAGTAATAGTGGAGTGAAATGAAGTCCTGGCATTTTGAAAGGATACAGTTGTATATCCCCTACCCGATTTATTTAGATAAAAATATATTACTAACATTTTTGCTTCACGATGATAGATAACCACATGCCTCATTCCAGAATAGCATTATGAAATGTGATCAGAAGGATAACTATAAAAAATGATATTATGAACTCTACAGGTTCTAGTGTTCTTCTGTAGTGCAATTCTGCTGATGGTTTGTCTAAGTGCTGCTGCCGTATCCTATCAGGCCCCATTATTCCACAGCTTTAAGTGGGTATAATCAATATCAAACACTGTACATTTTTATTTATTTGGCTTCAATAAAATGCATTAAAATGTTAAATCTAGGACTGAAACATATTCCACTGGCAAGCTTTGCCTAAAGTAAGGCTCTATTAAATTCCCACAAGCTGCTGATGGGTCAGTTAACATTACTAAATAACCTTAAAAATATAACATTTCAGATGGGAGAAGCATGAAAAGGTATCCACATTTTTCACTGGAACTGTATTTGAATTTTCTGGTAAATGATGGTAATTACATGAAGTGAAAACAACCTGTTTTTAATGCAAATGGACAAATTTACCAGAGCTACTCAACCCATCACTAATGTTAGCTGCTATAGCTTATTATTTGAAAAGTTCAGCCAGAGGCCAAAAAGGCACTAACAGACCAACTGAGCTTAGCTTAATATTTTATAATATGTTGTATTTCTCAGAAAACGCATGTTGAGTGTCACTTATACCTAGATTCAGTGGCTACAGCCATGGAAAGGATGCAAAATGAAGCTTCAAAGATAACATTGGTACTCTTCATGTTCCACATACTTAACATTTTTTTTTATTTTCACAGGACACTTTGCAATCCTGTGAAAAACTAGTACACCCCATGAGTCAATACCGTGTAGAACCTCCTTCAGCAGCAATAACTTGAAGTACTGTTTTTTCTGCATGACTTTATTGGTCTCTCACATCATTGTGGAGGAATTTTGATCCACTCTTCTTTACAACGTTGCTTTAGTTCATTGAGGTTTGGGGGCATTCGTTTGTACACAGCTCTCTTAAGGTCTCACCACAGCATTTCAGTCAGGTTGAGGTCTGGACGTTGACTGGGCCATTGCAACACCTTCATTCTTTTCTTTTTTAGCCATTGTGCTGTAGATGTCCTACTGTGCTTGAGATCACTGTCCTGTTGCATGACTCAATTTGGGCCAAGGAGTTTTATGGTCGACTCGATGACTTCAAGATATCGAGGTCCTGTGGCTGTAAAACAAGCTCAACTCATCCCACCACCGTGCCTGACCATTGGTGTGAGGTGTTTGTGCTGACATGCTATTTCTTCTTTTTTTGCCAAGCACTGAAGTACCCATATTTGGCCAAGCATCTTCACTTTAGTCTTATCTGTCCAAAGCACATTGTTCCACAAGTCTTGTGGTTTGTTCAGATTCAGCTTTGCCAACCTAAGCTGTGCTGCTATGTTCTATTGTGAGAGAAAAAGCTTTCTCATGCTAAAATTTCCAAACAGGCAATACTTTTTCAGTCTTTTTTAATTATACTGACATGAACTTTAACATTAACTGAGGCATGTAGAGTTTGAGATTTAGTTCTCTCGTTTTTTACAGTTTCTCTGAGCATTGCACAGTATGAACTTTGGAGGGATTTGCTGAGATATCCACTCCTGGGAAGACTGTGGCATTGTGTTAACACATCTGAATTGTCCAGACAAGCAAACTACCAAAAATTCTACTGTTATGGAAGCAGTCACACACTTGCTGATGATCAATTAAACAAGTGCATTTGATTAGCAGCACCTGGCTGCTACTTACCCTCTTAAATCCCAAGGAAGAAGTATGGGTGTACTTAGTTTTTTTTCTAAGACTGCATAGAATCCTGTGAAATCTTTCTTTTTCACATGACTGCATGTTCTTATGAATAGGCTATCAATTGAATTATATTTAACACAATATAAAGCTGGATATTGCTAAAGAATTTATTCTTACACGTGAACTTTTACAGTCAAAATTTCTTTGTTCCATGTTTGCTTGGAATGATACAAATCAAGCTTTTCACATACACCTAAATGCAAATGTACCAACTGGGATACTTGTAACCCTGGCTAGAGATGTATGTTTAATAAACTGCAATGGAAGAAGAGTGATGTTTATTTTACCGTTGAGCTGGGAGTGTTGGTACCATATCCAGAAGAGGGCAAAGATGCTAAAGACCATCTTCGTCCATCCGCTCTGCAGGAACACAAATGTTACTTCATTTCAACACATGTTTTTTGCTATAAAACCTGTATCATATAATGGTCACATAAAAAAACAAATAACTGAAGACCCAGATAATGTAATTCCATATACTACATGGACACATTTCAATTCAGCCGCACAAAAATTCATTCAGCACACGGTTTGTCCTGGTGAGGGACGGTGTGCCTCTGTATGCCTTGGTTGCACAGTGACAGGCAGGCAGACAGATTTGATAAATGAGTACAAAGGGTTTAAAGGAGCACCTCACAGCCTCCACTTCCAACATTATGTCAGACGGAGGCGAGACAGAGGTAAATAACTGTCTAATAGGCCTCCTCCACATACAGCTCTGAATTTAGAATGCATGAGAGTGAAGCCTTGTCCTTGGTAATACATACATAATATTACCTAATCATTATTTTATAAGCACATCTGCAATCACTCTGGCTTTTCTTAAACATACCATAAATTGCTTCTGAGAATAATTCATGACATGAAAAAAAAACAACAACAACACTGAACAGTTAATGAACTAAGGGGTCACACCAAATTCCAGATCAATAAGGATTATTTTGAACTGTGAATCATGCAAAGTTACTCAGGCAGAGTGGAAGAATAAAAACATGGACCTGGATATGAGCACATTAACCCCCCTTTAATATAAGATGATATAGTCTATAGTGCAAGTACCTGCTATTTGAAGCTTAAGACAGGAAATGAAGCAAAGCCAGAAGGCTAGTTCAGGCTCTCAACTCATGTCTGCCTGCAGCATAAATCCAATACATTCTTTGAATGGTGCTACTCCTGCCACACCTAAACTGTGTTTACATCCACAGTGTCCATTTATCCTATGTCAGGACCATCTTTGCTTTCTTGTAGGGGGTGACAAACTCAGAGCCTTAACAGTAAATATCGTCACAGCTAAAGATATTTAGAATTTAAATATTAATCTTTTAATCATAGGATAGGCAAGATATGTTGGAACATTTTCAATGACAACAAGTTATTACTGCCAAAAACACATAGTATCATATTATAGATTGTAGAGTACAAGAGCCAGTTGAACTTTTTTCTAGAGGAAAATGCAAAACATGGCTAAAACCATGAGAACACCCGAGCATTTAAGCTAAATGTGATGCTATTAATCTGAATATAATCTCCTCATAGCCTGCCATAGGATTTCTGAACGAGGCTGCATGGATTTCCTGGTTTACAGTTGTTGTTTCACGGCTCAAAGCAAATTCCATTTTGGACCTGAATTTGAGCACGGAATTGCTGCCAAGAAAAGCAGTCTTCTTCTTTAAACTTCCAACAGTGTTGGGAGCACACTACTACTAATTCTACTACTACTTGCAATACTATTACATGTTCCTGCATTAAGACTTTGTCTCACTGGAATTACAGTCTTAGCCTAATCAGAAAAAGAGTCTCTAACCAAAAGTACACAGCCGCCATGTTGCCCTAGTCCACATACTGTATTTTTACATAATGCAACTTTAAAACCTTGTTACAAAAAGCTTAAAATATAAAAGCTATTCATATAAACAGGTGCGGACATGCAATACAGGCAACATGTATGGGTAAACACAGAGGAGCTGTGAATTTAATGGCTTAGCCCTGTTATATACGAGTCACCCTGTTACACTGCGAGAGCCCTGTGAGTGCAACATGAGGATCCACACCTCTTGTTTAATGGTGCTCATGCATGCTTGTTGTCTCTCCTCACTTTGTCCTTTCTCTCACACTGACCTGACTTCTATGTGCCTCTGTCTCACTTTCTATCCTTCTCACATCTCTTGCACAAACACAGCTGAGAGTAAGCATGTGTAATCACAGTCAATATAGTCTGTAGTGCCAAACAGCAGTCACCTTCTGGAGGAGGCAAATGAGAAGTGCGCTGGGTTGCTGGAAGAGAAGTTTCGTGGGCTGTCCAGTGGGCTGCTTCCTGGTGGGACAAAAAAAAAATGTATAGAGAATGAGGACCAAAAGGACACACGTGTAGCAGAAGGTCATAGTGGCATGACATGCTGCCACTATGCCTTTTATCCTGTGACCAAGACACAACGGGAAATCTAATGACATGCTGTGAGGTGTAGCACCAGAACTGCCTCCCACTGATCCTTTGGTTCAATATCACAGCATGGCTATTCATAATAAGTAGGTAAAGCTTTTGGGGGGTAAACCTGTGTGAAATTAAGCAGGAACTGAGATGTTTTTAAAAACCTAACAGCTTTTTATTGATCTTTAGAGAGATTTCATTAGGGACTTTTTCATAGCTGAATGAATCAAACAAGGAAGTTTAAGGAGAAAACAGAAACACGAGGTTATTAAAAATAACAATAATATTCCACATTTTGTGAATTGACACCCCCCCCCCAAAAAAATCCAAAAACCTTACCATATACTCGTTTGTGAAGTCCAGTCTTGAAACCTTGACATTAGCATTTTAGCTACAAAATTTAAGCTTTAACAACGTTAACTATGTTTAAGATACCAAACCATTTCTTGTACACTACACTAATGCTTGTTCCTACTGTAAAGTTAGACATTTTAACAAGGGAATCTATGAGGACTGATTCGTGACCACTAGAGGTTTTAGCTCATCCAGCTGGAGGAACAGTGAGCTTACGCCGGGGCAAGGCATCCATTGTCAGTCTGTTCACAATTCAGAAAAATGCTACTCCTCCAAGAGCAGGGGTGTCAAACATACAACCCAGGGGCAAGAATTGGCCGCCAAAAGGTCAAATGCAGCCCACTGAATGGCTTTGGGAAATGTTAAAATTGCAAAGGAGGAGTCCAAACATTTTTTGTCAGTATTACATTATATTAGGTTTCTTTGATTTTTCATCTGTGCCGAATATGGATTAGAGGTCCCCAAGTCCCATGAGACACCTCTGAAGATGTTTGAGAGCGAGAGTGTCCTGTGGGACTTCAAGCTCCAGACAGACAAGCAACTGTTGACAGCCCAACCAAACAGAGCGGTGGCTGATAAGGAGCAGAAAACTGCAGTTAGATGCAATCCTAGCCGGCAGCAACATCAGAAAGGAGCACAAGAAAATCAAGAAGTATCAGTTGGGAGGGAATAGATATGGAAGGTTAACAAACATTTCCAAAATTTGAAAACATCTTCTAGACTTTTTCCCAATAGATCTTCTTGAATCTAAGTAATCAGCTGTACCATACATACCAAGGTGTCCAGGGAGGGGCAGAGGAGAGTGTGGGCGAGGCAGCGTAGGAGACGTGGTTGTCAGGATCAGACTTTTCCTGTTGCTTGTACGACAACTGTAGAGAAAAGAGGGATACATGTAAACATGTCCACATTACCACAACACACTTGTGACTGAATACTGTATCTGTGCATAATTATATGTACAGCTGCGTTTGCAAGAAGCAGGCGAGGCAGACGTGTGAAAATGCATGGGTCTCTGCAGGGGGACAACAGCGATAAAGAGAATTCAATTTCCTCAGCCATCAATCCCTGTCTGCCTCCCCTCAGCCAAGATAAGGAAAGAGGAGAGAGAGGTTAGAGCAAGTGAGGTATTGGCAAAGTTGGAGGAGAGAGAGAGGGGGGCAAGAACCAGGGTGAGGTTTATAATATAAAAAGAAGGGGTAAGCAGAAAGGAATATTGCAGAAACAACCACTTTTTATGACTTCAGTTAACTATGTTTGGGGCGCTTAATAGGAGTCACTACCGCACTGAGTCACTTCCAATCTGCCCGCGGGTTCCTCATATTCAACATGGTATTGTTATTTCTAACTCTGCCATTAGGCAGTAAACAGAGCAAGTTGTTTGCTTTCAAGAACTCCACTTATTTTTGCCAGAATCACACCACAGCAGAGTAATTGAATTTGAAAGAAACATGTGCCTCACAATGTGCTCTGGTTTTCAAGCATGGGCATGAATAAATGCAAATAAATACAACTGAGAACAAAAAGCAGAGAACAAACAAAAGGCAGGCAGCAAACACCTCATCTGTGCTGCCAGATAAAGCGGAGAACTGGTTTCCCCTCTCTTCCCTTTCAGCCCACCATCACATGGGGTCACATGTGAGCACAAGGCGCGTCACCTCTTCTCTCTCTTTTTCTCCGAGACACACACAAATGGGCATGTGCTATACAATGTGATATATAAAGCAGACAGAGCCACTTCAAACTGACTCAAATGGCATCAGTAGGGTTGGCACTCCAAATCTTTCTTCCAGTTTTATTATCAGATCAAAAGCATGTGTCAGTGAAGGATTATTCATGAACATCTAAACTGGTGATATCACTATGAGGTCACAGAGGAGTGTGACATTATCTTTGTAGTCATGGCTGCTAGTGATGGATTTTATGCATGTTATTCAACTCTCATCCTTTAAATTCTGGTTAGTGTTGGTATAATTGAATGATATAGTGAAGCTGGACAGAGGGCCAAAGGGCACCATGAGCTAATAGCTCCATGTCTCCTTAATTTCTCAGAAACTCAATTTAAAGTGGAATCACTACACTTACTTACTGTATTAGGTACACCTCTTCAAATGCACATCAGGGCAAATAGCTAGTCAGCCAATCACATGGCAGCAACTCACTGCATTAAAACATGTAGACATGGTCAAGATGACCTGCTGAAGCTGAAAGTGAGCATCAGAACGGGGAAGAAAGGTTATTTAAGAGTTTGAGGCTACAATTCACATGGGCTCACCAAAATTGGACAACAGACGATTGGAAAACTGCTGCCTATGTCTTAAATTCTGCTGTGATATTCAGATGGTAGGGTCATAATTTGGCGTAAACAACATGAAAACATGGATCCATCCTGCCTTGTATCGACAGCTCAGGCTGCTTGTGGTGATGTAATGGTGTGGGGACATTTCTTTGGACCCCTTAGTACCAATTGAGCATTGTTTAATCGCCACACCCTACCTGAGCATTGCTGACCACAGCCACCTTCTGACTGGATGTGGGAGAACAGGAGAGTTGTATTGTGTAATGCTGTCATGTCAATATGGACCAAAATCTAAAGAATGTTTTCAGCATCTTGTTGAGTCGATGCTAAGAAGAATTAAGGCAGGACTGAAAGGGGGTACAGCCCAGTGCAAGGTGTATCTCAGAAAGTGGCCAATGGGTTTATATAATCTGCTTTAATACACTATGAAAAATATGGAATAAAACACAAAACTGGCCATGGGCTGGGTGTCAAGACCAGCTTCTCAGAATCAGAATCAGAATCACTTTATTAATCCCAGGGGCAAAACTGTATTTTGTTACAGACGTTCTTACTAATATAAGGCAGCTTGTGATCCAAACACTTGGATTTCACTAAATATACTTAGTTATAATCCACCACTGCTCATAACTGTACACTAGAATAAGCTATCACACTATAAATGCACCTGTGGCTGCACCATAGTATTTCCCCAAGGGGTTGCCACAGCAGAATAATCTGCATCAGTAATTTTAAAGAGGTGCCCTTCCTGACACATCCCTCTATGGTGGGAAGGGTTTGTGTCCCCAACTTAAATTAAACCACAGATCTTCTACTTGTAAGGCAAATGTGTAAACCACTACATTACAGAGACAATACCCACAGATACACTATAAATGATCAAAATACAGAGCACTCAATTTTTTTCCTGAAATCCAGCCCCACAGACACTCCATTCCAAAGCCCTCCAAACTCAAGAGCTCAGCCCATAAACAGACCCCTATTAGTGTTTTTCCATTTGGCAGATTATCCATACTGAATGAGTTTTAATGAAATATTCTATGGAGGCAAAGCATGCAGTGGGAAGAGTTCTGGGTGAATTATAAAGAAAAAAGTAATCTCTATTCTCTAAGTCCATCTGTCTGTTCACCGCTATATTCACAACTTGTCACTTTGAACTTGGCACTAGTACTGCTTAGTCATTTGGATGAGGGGCAGTCTTGTTTCATCTCTCCTTTTTGCAAGGCAACATAATAAAAATCCTATATTTCCAGCTACTATCAAGTCGTGCAACGTTCCAATTGTCAATATTGGATTTTCAGGTAAAAACAACATTTTTACAAGATCAACTATGATTTACTTCACAACAAATCTGATGAAAAGTACCAAGAAGGAGCTTGTCTAAGTGTCTGTAATTGGCCATACTTCTATTCCTGTTCACACTGGACATATACCTAAAAACTTGCCCTTTTTATGCAATTTCTAAATGAATTTCCTGACATCAGATATCCTTCCACCACTGCAGTGACACAGCAGTATCTGTTCAGAATGCCTTATCTGGAAATATTGAATAAATGTATTTATTTGCAACCTATCTGCATTATGAAGTCCGATTATGACGCTGCCATATGTATCTGTAGAGTAATACAGCGAGGCCACAAATCTGAGCAAGCACCATCTGATCTCATCTATCCGTTTTCATTACCTGAACTGCTGATCGATCAGCTCTATAAGTAGCCTCTTGGATATTGATCACATGTGCCGATAGATTGGACAGATATCTGCTATTGTGCCATTTCACACTTTGTAACCTGGATCAATTATATCCTGACAATTACCTTAAAGCTGTCACTGATCTTGAGCTGATGCCAGTGAAGGATCATCTCAGTGAGTGCATATGTGTACTTAATATGAGTGCATGCCTTAGTGTAGTGTATGATTATAGTTTCAGGCTTTCATTACAACGATTGCTTCTAGACTAATATAAAGACAAACTCAGCAGCAGGACTATTCTTGGTTAATGGATTCGCAGTGCTGCAGGAAATCAATGGAGGCTGGCTGTAAACACACAAAACACACAGCACTTGGTCTTGAGTTTCCTCTGTTACAGCTTTTAGTATTCAGCCCTATGTGTAAACATGTAGACATTTACTGCTGTGTATTTACTACACATCCAGCAAGTACTGTTTTGTTATTGCTAATGCAGGGACCAAATTCCAGGATGAAACTCAGGGCTTGTTCCTTGCTGGATGGTCAATTAGGATCAAAGAGGGATGGGAGGAGAGGGAGAGGTGCACTTCAATGCACTTAGTAAAACTAGGTTGCACTAGCCAACAGCTCAAGAGGGGGTTTAAGGAATGGATGATGCAGCGAGGAAGAGGATGTACAGAGAAATGGAGTGGTTTGCTGGAACAAGCATGACATTAAAGCAAAATAAAAGGAAAAGTGAATGCCTTGGGAAATGAGGTGACTGCAAATTCAGTAGAAGAAAAACAAGAGTTAGATGTAGGGAAAGCTGAGAGGGGCTCACAGCGGTGCTCATTACGCACACACAAGGTAGACATGACCCAGTTTTTTTACACCATTTTACACACACTGTCTATATATATTTATGGCAGAACACATGAACAGAGCACATGAGGGAATATTCTGAGCAGATGACAGAGAATGAAAATGCTCTGTTTTGACAAAGCTAAAAAAAACAGGACTCTCCATCCATTACATGTTCATACTCTCCCTGCAACCTAACAGCAGGGGTGCCCATTAATATTGATCAAACCACACCTCCCATTCATATGAGACTTCACAAATGTCAAATAGAAGCAGATCTGAGCCACAGGGGAAGGACAAGGAAGACAGGTGAGAGAAAGTGAGGATTTTAAGACAGTGGCAGAGGAAAGTAATGCTGATGAAGAGTTAAGGAGAACTGGGGTGTTTACCCCTCTTGTGTGAGGAGGTAAATAATAAAGGGAGGACTCAGAGAAGAGGTGAAGGAGGAGAGAGGGATACAGACATAATGGCATTTAAATATAACTTCATGAAGCATTAAATAGCTTAATACAAATGTAGATTCTGGTTTCTATTACTAAGTAATGTGGCATCTACAACCCTAGAGGGAATGTGATGAGGAGGAGGGAGTCATGGTCACGTGATGCATTGTTGCTACGCAGTATGCAGCAGGAAGATATATGATAACAGCAACGCAGGACCACAGAGAAGAAGAGGAGAAGGGGAAGAAATCCTGCTCATTAGAGAAGTCACTTAAGTTCACTGTTTGATGGCGGCGGGAGAGAGAGTGAAAAAAAGAGTGTGAGCACGCAAGCAAATCACGTGGCTGCAAACTAAAAAAAAAAGCCTGGGCCTTGCTAAAATGGCTTAAATGAAACTCACCAAAAGAAAAGACTTCCAACGACATAAGGTAAAAAGGCAGTGAAAAGAAAAGAATGCATAGTATGGCCTTGTTTTACTGCATGTGCAATGCAGGTATATACACAGATATAGACAAAAATATAGACACAAGTATTGGGTCACATACATATTACACCTACAGGAGCTTTTATGACATCCTATTCTAAATCCATAGGCATGAATATGGAGCTGATTAACTCTTTGCAGCTAGAAAAGATTCCACTCTTCTGGCAAGGCTTTTTATAAGATTATGAAGTGCCTGTAGGAATTTTTGCACATTCATCCAAAAGAACATCTGTGAGGTTGAGACTGCTGTTGGACAAGAGAGCCTGGCTCACAGTCTCGATTCTAGTTCATCCCATGTTGATCCCCCTCATGTTTGATGGGGTCAAGGTCAGGGCTCTGCGCAGGCCAGTCAACTTCTTTCACACCAAGCTCATCCAACCATGCCTTTATGGACCTTGCTTTCTGTAAGTCATGCTAGAACAGAAAAGGGCCTTTCCCAAACCGCACCCACAAAGTCCAAAATGCCTCAGTTGAAGCATTAAGCTAAAGCATTATAATTTCCCTGCACTGAAACTAAGGAACCCAGGCCAACCCCACAAAAAACTCCATAGCAATATCCCTCCTCCACCAAACTTAATAGTTGACTCAGTGCAGTCAGACAGGGAATGTTCTCCAATTTTCCCTAAACCCAGACTCTGTCAGACAGAGAAATGTGATTCATCACTACATCAAACACATCTCCACTGCTCCAGAGTCCAGTGGCTGAGTTGCTGTGATTCCTTAACGCTTCCTTCCTTCCTCTGCCCCTTGTATTCTCCCCAAAGGGTCACCACAGCAGATTAATCTGCTTTTGGCAGAGCATTTACACTGGATGCCCTTTTATGATGCAACCCTCCATGGTTAGAAGGGGTTATGTCCCCACCTAGAACCACTTTGCAGGAGTACAATGGGGGGGAATACAACTGGGTCTGGTCACGAGGGCAGCAGTCTAGTGCTCCCTCTCCCTGGTCACCTCCTCTAGCCCTTCCAGGTGTAAGCTGAGGCATTCCCAAGCCAGCCGAGAGATATAAACTCCCCAGTGTGTCCTGGGTCTGCCACAGGGCCTCCTTCCATTATAACATGCCCTAAACACCTCACCTAGGGGGTGCCGAAGAACCATCCTTCTCAGATGGCCAAACCCTGAACCACCTCAACTGGGTCCTTTCAAAATGCAGGGGCAGCAGCACAAATGACCAAGCTCCTCACTCTGTCTCTAAGGGAGAGCCCAGAAACCCTTTGAAGGAAACTAATTTCTGCCAATTGCATCCTCAGTCTCATTCTTTCAGTCTCCTTTCAGGATTGTATAGAAGCCTAGCAGCAAAGTCCTCCACTGCTCACTTGATCTGTGACCTCAATAAACACTTTCCTGTTTATGGCTTCATTAACTAGAATAAAGTCTTATCTGACAGAGGAGCGTGTTCATTTTGTAAGTGATGGTCCTACTTATTGTCAGACAAAGTGCGCCTTCCTTGTGACTGACTTGCTGCTACTGTATGAGCTTGCTGTGTCTCTTAGTCAGATTCAAACCTCGCCCGGTGAAGATGGGCTTTCACTAACTGATCTATGAAACAGGAAGCTGAGACAGTGTAATTCTTCCCTGTTTGAAAATTCTTTGGTAAAGCTCAGTTACTGTAGACAGTGAGTTTCCAAGCTTCTGCCTATGTTAGAGCAGATAAAAACACAGTTAAATAGAATCCTTATATTTTATGCTCCTTTGTTTATGATTTTGGAAAATTTGCCTAATTACAGTTGCTAAAATATGACTGGACAACTGCTTTTCCCACATCTCACAGGAGCCAGGGAATTTGTATTGTTACCATTAATTGATAGTTTGATGGCTAATTTTGATCTAACTGAATAAGCGATTAATTCAATAATCTCTGCAATAAGACTAGGGTATGACGTCAAGTTTAATCAAATACAGTAGATGGAGTGGGGTATGCACAGGATATAGACAGAGTGTATTGATGGCTTTCCTGCTGTCTAAATTGCTTTAAGTAGGTAAATGTAGCAGTGTTGTCCTTTGGGTTACATGACTAGCTGTAAAAGGCAAGGACAGACAGTAAAATGGTCATGGTGAGGGCCTGAGGCAAATACTGTCCTCACTCTGCTCCATCAAATATCCACTCAACTACACCAAGCATTGTGTTAAATGTCAAAACCACTGCCTCATCTGATACACTATGGCCAAGAGAAAAGTCAAGCAGACACCATGTCCCTTTTTTTTGCTTTTTTTATTCCCAGTTTCTTTAGCTCCCTGGGATCCCAAAGCTCCCTGATAGGACTCCAAAGCACCTTGGTGAGAAAGACCCACAGTTTTCTTTTTCTTTTTTTACTGTAATAGGCTCAGATCTTTTTTATCAGTCTGTGGTAGTACGGAGTAGCAGCTAGTAGCAGGAAATATCAAGCAAAATTCCCAGAAGCTGATGTCCTCAAAAGTGTTTTTCATCTGTAAGAGAAGCCCTGAGAGGGAGACGATAGAGGAGAAGAAGGATCAAAGAGAATAAGAGTGCCATTACTCTAACATTAATGGAAAGACAGTGCCCTTCAGTGAAGCAGGACTCAATAGGAGATATACTTATAAGCTTGTAGGTATTGAACCTGGGGTTCCTCTTGGGGGGAAACTACAGCACTTAGCAGGACAGGCTCTTCAGTCTGAGCCAGGTACCTCGGCCTCCCATTGACCTCCTTTAGTTTGCACATAATTGGTTAAGTGAAGCATAATGCTTTATTTAGTTACAGTGGAGAAGTGTTTATGAGCAGAAGATGTGTAGATGGCTGGCAGACTATTGGTTTATGGAGAACATGTGTGTGTGTGAGAAAGCTGTGTGATATGGAGGCACATGCACTGGGAATGTTTATGCCGTGCTGCCTATCTCACAGTACAGAACACCTGACCCACAACACCTGAGGAAAACACATATGTCTTTTCAACAATTATTGCATCTAATTTCCACTTATTGCCCATTGTCCATCAGCATCTGATCCCTGCTACCCTACATCTGTCAGAACAGTAGTAAAAATAATGGAGACTTTTTCAAGTGAATTTACTATAAACAGATCTGTCATTTCTTTTAATCGTCTAAAGAGTTTATTCTCATTACAGTCCAATGCACGCTGACTTCAGTGTGTGGAGAGATACAAATCTTGAGAGACCTGCTGTATACTGCCCTGCTGCCCTTTGTCACTGATTCTGTTAATAATTTTTAAGGACAGAATCTCTAGGAGCAGCCAAGGGGTATAGGGTGTCAGGTTCAGTGGTTTCAGAATCTCATCTCTGGTTTATGCAGATGATGTAGTTTTGTTGACTTCACTGAGCAATGACCTCCAGCTCACACTGGGGTGGTTTGCAGCCAAGTATGAAGCAGCTAGGATGAGGATTAGAACCTCTGAATCTGGGGCTATGACTCTCAGCTGGAGTGGGGGGTTACCCCAAGAGTAGCTGTTTAAGTGTCCTGGGGTCTTGCGCATAAGTGAGGGGAGAGTGGAATGGGAGAGTGACAGACAGACTGGTGCCACATCTACACTAATATGGACATTGTGCCAGTCTGTTGTGGTGAAGAGAGAGCTGAGTGTGAGAGTGAGGCTGTTGATTTACTGGTCAGTCTTCATTCTTTAGCCTCACCTATGGTCAAGATTGGGCTCCATCTGGATGAGGTGTTTCAGGCATATCCTACCAGAAGGAGGTCCCAGGGCAGACCCAGGATTTGCTGGAGAGATTAAATCTTCTGGCTGGCTTAGGAATGCCTTGCCTTGCCCTATCATCATGGAAAAGCTGGAGGAGGTGGCCAGGGTTAGAGAGGTCTAGGCATCTCTGGTTAGACTGGCGCCCCCGTGAATTGGATTCCGATAACGAAAGAAAATGTATGTATAAATGGATTCACAGGATGGTGTCATGCACAAATGTTAGACTGACTTGCAATGAATTGCTGAAGACTTGTTCTTAACAAAACCATCACATTCTCTTAACAGTAACTCACTTGCATATGTTCAGAATAGGTAGCAGCTAGATGTCAAATGTTATGATAATCACTTCTGATAAAAATACAACTTGCCTTTGATGATTTGAGACAACACTATACATATGTCAGAATTCATGCACTACATAAGTAATTGCACTTATGGGGGGGGACATAAAGTGAAAGAGAAACAAAAGACAGAAAGAATGAGTGAAAGAGAGGACAGTCAAAGCTAGTATGCATCTCTAACGTGCTCACGTAACCTTAGTGAGCTGGTCCCTAATGGACAAGCAGACACAGATATCACCCCAGGGCCCTGTGTGCTATCTCAGTCTCTCCTCCGTTCACCTCTTGCACAACCTCTTTCTTTTTCCACCTCGATTGCTTTCCTCATCTTAATTACCCATTCACTTGTTCCTCTCTCTTCCCTGACTGTGATTTCACCTCCTCATCTTGTTGCCTTAGTCCCTGAGAAATGAACTTTTTACATGAATGTATGGAAATGTTTGAAAGTATCTTGAACTGATCATTCTTTATGTACTAAAGCTACATGGCAGGATTTTCCCGATAATTTCTTGAGCATCCGCTGTCAAAGTGCAACAGGCATTAAAATGGCTGAGACTTCAGCATGTTTCCATCTGTATGAATATGTCTCTGGGCTCAGGTGGGCTAAAGCAAAAGTCTCTTCTGCGATAGAAGTCATTTTAATCCCTGATCAACAGGGGAGAATAAAGTCACTTTGAGAGACTCAGCACGACATCCACTACAGAAGAGAACTCCCCCACCTCACCCCAGTGCCAGAATGTCAGCTTGCATTGTCACGTTGTTTAGAACTGAGTGATTAAGAGTTTGAGTTAAACCCAAGGGATGATATGGCTTATATTATTAATTTAGAAAATGTGATGATGTGTTTTATTACTGTGTCACTTTTCAGCTGCTGTGTTTCATGGCACAGCTGCAACCGAAATGAAAGTGAATACAGCTGACAGGGGTGTCAATACCTTACACAAGAACACTTTCCCCAAAATAACCAATCCAGTCATCCGACTTCAGAAAAATACCTCAGCATCGGTGAATCAGAGCCCAGAAGAATCAATCTTAAACGTGAAGCTCTGTCTGACTCATCTTTGGCTCATATAATTATTGACTGATTATTTCAAATGTGAATCAGTCTACCTGCAGCTCTGTTAGAAATGTCATTGTGATGAGTCACTGATGCAACGTTTCAACTTACCTTTACACACAGAATATACAGTGTTAAGAGTCAAGATGCTGACTAACTTTTTCAACAACCAGCTCACTTGCTATTAGAGCATTTGATGAGCACTCTAGAGTGAGCTGTATGAACTCAGACACGTCGTTTGGGCTAGACTGGACCAGTGTGAGGGATGCACTGACCACTCCCCTACAAGTGTAGACTTTGTAAAGCGCCCCAAGAATGCAGTCACTACTTGAAAAGCATAAGTATTATTGGCAAAAGAGTACTTAACCATGAGCTTTTCCTCTATGCTCACAGTTTTTAGGATGAAATGAAGACACTTCTGTTTCTTTCACTCACTGTGACTTTCACACATTGTGACTCATAAGTTTCCGAGAATTCCACTTACAGAATGCTTTGTGCTAACCAAAACTGAATATACACTCACCGGCCACTTCATTAATACACCTCTAATCTTGGGTAGATAGAGTCAACAAGGTGATAGAAACATTTGTCAGAGATTTTGATCCATACTGATGATACCATCACACAGTTGCTGCAGATTTGTCGGCTGCACATCCATGATGGGAATCTGCCATTCTACCAGATCCCAAAGGTGCTCTGTTGGATTGTGATCTGTTGACTGCAGAGGCTGTTTGAGTACACTAAACTCATTGTCATGTTCAAGGAGCTTTGTGAGATGGTGCATGAAAGCAGACATCAGGAGAGGGGTACATAAAGGGTCATAAAGGGATGGACATGGTCAACAATAATACTCAGGTAGGCTGTGGTATATAAATGATCTTAAATTGGCAATAAGGGTCCCAAAGTAATGCCAAGAAAATATCCCACATCATTATACCCCCACCAGCAGCCTGAACTGTTGATACAAAGCAGGGTGGATCCATGCTTTCTTGTTGTTCACATCAAATTCCTACCATCCGAATGTTGCACCAGAAATCGAGATTCATCAGACTATGCTTTTTTCCACTCTTCTCTTTTCCAATTTTGATGAGCTTGTGCAAATGATCTCCTTAGTTTCTTGATTTTAGCTGACAGGAGTGGTCTTCTGTTGCTCTAGCCCATCTGCTTCAAAGTTGGATGGGTTGTGCATTCAAAGATGCTCTTCTGCATAACGTGGTTATTTGATGCACTGTTGCTTTCCTGTCAGTTCGAAAGATTCTGGCCATTCTATGACATCTGGCATCAACAAGGCATTTTCACCCAGAGATCTGCTGCTCACTGAATGTTTTCTCTTTTTTGGACCATTCTCTGCAACCCTAGAGATGGTTGTGCGGGAAAATCCTAGTAGATCAGCAGTTTCTGAAATACTCAGACCAGCTCGTCTGGCATCAAGAGCCATATCTTATTCAAAGACACGAAATCATCTTTCATTCTGATTCCATTATTCAGATGTTCAGTTTGAACTGCAGCAGGTCACCTTGACCACATGCCTGAATAATGCATTGAGTTGCTGAAATGAGAATGGCTGATTAGATGTTTGTGTGAACAAGCAGTTGAGAAGTGGCCACTGAATGTATATAAATATACTATTAAAATGGACAATAGATAAAATGCAGGCATTTCCTCATTCCATCAATTTAAATATTCTCAAATATTTGAAAAGATGGACGTTTTCATATGTAGACATTTGGACTCTTGTTTGAACAAAGTAAGCACTGTGATGGAGTAGCTCTGAGCTCTTTTAAGGTAGGTACAGACACCTGCATCAATCAAGAATGTAAAATTAAAATTCAAAGTTTTTAGAGTCTCTTTAAACTACATGCCTGCTTGCAGTAAAGCATTTTAACCAAATCAACGTTTTCAAATCCCCAGAGCATCATCGCTACCTGAGAGCAAAACAAACAATTGGATTAGAGCATTCTTCCAACTGATCCAATCAAGCACAAACCCTGATTGATTGTCTTCAGTGACTTAATTCAGTATCAGCTGAGGTTAAAATGGAAGCCATTGTTAGTGCCGTAACACTGACTTGCTGTTGCTGCTAGATAAAAAGGTCAAGAAATGAGCAAAGTCAGTGTGATTCATCCTCTGACAGCAGTGAATGTGCAGAATTTCACGGTAATCCACTGTTAACAAAAAGTGCACAAGTGTAAGAACTGACCAGATAAAGATTGTTTCAAGTGTTTCGACATTAAATTGACTCGACTCCACGACACTTTAACAGCAAACTATTACATTTTTACATTTCTTCTTTTGGCAAAATTTGATAAACTGAACTGCATGCATGGTACCAGACCTGTAGTAGCAGAGTAACAACAGTTTGCACATCAGAGAAAATTAGTTTCTAAATCTGTATGCTGCAGACACTAGCAAAGCAGAAAAAGGACAGATACCCGGTCCTACCACACCCTACATCACAGAAACTGAATCATCTCTACTCTGTCTCGAGCCCCTTGGTGTACCTTTTAGTGCGTCGGAACATGTTGGTCGTTGGAATCTAGGTTTAGCTCTGAGGAACAGCAGCAGCAGCAGCAGCAGCACTAGCTGGGTGGTGAGAAGTCAGAAAGCAGCAGGTCTCTGGCAAAATGCTATCGCAATGCAACGCATACTGTGGCTCCCACAACCTTTAGATGTGCGCCGGTGTCTGTGTCTGGACAAGTGTGTGTGAAAGGAGAGGGAGAGAGAAAGAGAGAGAGAGAGTGCACAACACAGTGGGAGGGATGGAGGGAGGAAGGGTGGGTCTCTCTTTTAGAAAAGAATAACAAAAGGCGGCAGGGGATTATGGGTCATTTTCTCAAGGCTAAGGTGCCATGGGTACACAATTTCATTTTGTGAGTTTCTCCTGCTTCTGTTTTGTGTTTTCCTCTAAACCTGATGCAAAGTTAAAAGCTTTCACCGCAGGCTGCTTACGCTATGAAAGAAGAAAGAAGAAAGTGAACGGAAGTTAATTTATCTGAGCAGAGACTAAAGAAATGACTAAGGGACAAGGTTATATGGACTGTTACATAACTAAAAAAGAGTTTGAATGGAGTCAAAAAAGCTTAGCTAATAAGGATGATGTATGCCAGACACACACACAAACTATCAATGGCTGTGTTTACCCATGAATGGATGCAGTAGGCAGATTGAATTTGAAGCCAACTCCAGTGAGCTCATCTATAATAGATAGTGGGCTGGTAGTGTCCTGCAGAGGGAGTTGGGACGTGATGCAAAGGAGACAGTGACAGACTCAGTTCAACTGGAAACTATCTCAAGACAAAAGGGCATGATGGTAAAAAAAAATATGGGGGTGGAAAAGGAAAAGACAGCCATGAGATGGATTGAAGAACACAGCCTGGACACAAACAGAGATGGCCTGTGGCATCATTTCTTGTGTGATTACCCATGATGACTTAGGATGAGTGTAGAAAAAATGGATGAGGCATAAAAATGGGAATGGCAACACAAGGGTGTTGGAAGAGTACAGGGGCAGTGATCATACAGTTAAGTTTTAAGACAGTAACTCATTTTTTTTTGTCATTTTGCCTCTGTACACCACCACAGTGGATTTTAAATCAAACAGTGTAATCAAAGTGCAGACTTTCTGCTTTAATTTGAGAAGTCTGGCAAAAGAACTTTATTAAATGTTAAGGAATTACAGACATTTTTTATACATAATCCCCCAACCTAGCTGTATGTAAAGGATGAACATAGCCATCATGACTTGTGGACTGCCATTTTGAAACCTCGTGTTTTTTGCGAAAACTTGGTTAGCGAGATGCATCCATAAACTGTAAACTGTATCATACAGACACACGCCTGCTAGTTAGTGCTATGTCACAAACACACACACACACACATTTCATTCACCAAAATGGAAGCACAGACTTCTCGGATGGGCTGTTAGTAAGATTAACCACACCCCAGATAGCAATGACTGCTTGGCTCACATATGACCCACATCTGCTGTTTTCTATGAGCACATATGGCCTTGACTGATGGAGTTAACCCAGCTTGAATCTGGCTGCCACAACTCAGCTGACGGTTTACAATATATGGGCCAGATGTCAGGTGTGTCGTGACATTTGGGACAAAGCTGGCCCAACCCAGCACCTGCCATAATTTGTGAAAACTCTACATAGCATGTCAAGCCCAGCTCATGACTTTTGGACCACGACCACCTAACACAAGCATTTGCCAAGTCAAAAGTTGCTCAGGTTGCTACCTGGACCAGGAAGCCATATTATTAAAAATACCTTGAAAAGCACCATAACCACAAGCACAGTCAAGAGTTCCAGTTCAGCACCTGAAATTAGGGGACGTGAAGCCTAGTACACAGTTTTTACTACACTAAAACACTGTTTATTTATCTCATTGTAAACATGTTTAATTCTGCTGTTAAGCTGGGCATTTTGACATGGGAGTCCAAAGTAAGTCACTCGCTCTTGGAGCCAGCCTCATTCCAGAAACTGCAGTTTTCGACACTTCAACAATGACACTTCCTCTGATTCACTGTCGCAGTTCTTTTTTAACCCTTTCTTACTAAGAAATGTATCCATCATACTTTTAGAGAATGTATTACCCAGAATTAGATGACAAGATTGATTCCACTTTCACAGTAAAAATGAAGCTAGCACAGCTGGTTAGCTTAACATAATGCAAACAGTGGAAAGAGAGGAAACCGCTGGTCTGGATCTGCCCCAAAATTCATCATCACTGTAGTTAAACTTGTATTAACTAACTGTATTTTGTTTCAAATCACTTTAAGGCAACAGAGACAAATGTGACTGATGAACAGAATCGAACCAAAGTAAATTCCCTTCTTTTCAACCAGCTAATTTCAATGAGGAGGAGTAACAGCTTATAATCTGTGAGGACTTGTTTATATACATTAAGTAGCGGCAGAGTAACATTAGCATTAGCATTCTTTTCTGAACACCTAGCTAGCATTGAGTTCAATCTCTTTTTTCTCTGTTTTTGGTCTCCCCCATTAAATACTCCATGATTTTAACTAGCTAGTTTCAAGATTGATCTTTGTTTGTTTGTTTGTTTGTAGCTGAAAGCAAGAGTGGGAAGACAGACCTGCAATATCAAAACAAAAAAGAAGCTAAAACACTTGCGAATTAATTGGGGCTGCTTGGAGTACATGTACTTCCTGACTGGATAATGAAGCTACTGTTAACTAATTAATAGGCTATGCTCATGGGTACTATTACATGTAAATAAAGATTGGATTCTGAACCAATTATGTTTCTCTAACAGACCGATTCAGTTCTGCAACTAGAAGAACAGAAACAAGAAATCTTTCATACCACCATTTTTTATAATACTTTTTCTACATGTTTCAATAATACTTTTATTATTACATTAAGTGCTGTAACAAAATAATTAATAAGAAGTTATTTTTCTTCTTACAACAACATGAACCATAACCATAACATTAATAATAATAATAATAATAATAATAATAATAATGTCAAATAGTTTATTACAGAGTAAATGGTGTAACTGTGGAGTTCAAAGTGCAATGTTTTCCTTCAAATGTGGTCATTTACAATCATATAAGTAACTATATTTAAGCATTGTCCACTGACACTATACTGTCTTTCTGTTAAAAGGTAAACATTTAACAACTGAAATAAAACTCTTGAGTGTGTCAGAGGGAGTCAGAAAGATCAACAAGAAGGCACCATGATGCACCACAGAACATCACAGGAAATCATTCCTACCTGTGGTCGTCAAACTCTAAATTCTCCCTGTGACACCCTGACTAGTTTCTTTCTATTGCTACATTTTGTAAATATTGTATACAGTGTTAAACTTTAGAGTTAATTATGTTATATACTGCGCTTTACGCAAACATGTTATATATTGTAATATTCATTTTTCTACCTTTCCGATTTATAGTTATCTATATATAATTGAGTGTCTGTAACATAATGCAGTTTCCCCCCTGGGATTAATAAAGTATTCTGATTCTGATTCTGAAGTCAAGTCACTTGTTTATAAAGCGTGCCTAAAAAACAGCAAAAATTGACCAGAGTGTTGAGGATGATTGAAATGAGGTTGAGGAAAGCCCAAGGGCTGAGAGCCTTTATGTGGAACTGTGTGCTAAACAGAAATGGATTAATAAACAAATAAACAGGAAAAGTGGAGATTTAAAATTATGAACTGAGTAGCTGTACAAAGCAGAATGGCTTTCAGCACCATGGATAGCATCCGGAGCTCCCGACTGGCCTAATAAGACTTCCACATGCTCTAGCATCACTCCCTCCTCCTCACAGTTTACACCATGAGTGCCAATCAAGCATCCTTGGAGCTTACAAACAGAACGTGCAGAGCATGCTTGTGATCCAAGAAAGCTTGCCAGTCTCATGTACACTGAGGAAGAGAGACCTTGATAAACAACCAGATGTACAGCAACTCAGTGTGTTTTTCTCCATGGAGAGAACTGGGCCTTCCCCAGAGATTAGAGGGGTGGGAAGGAGAAAGGGATAGAGATAGAAGAAGGGAGGAATAAACAAAAGTAGCACTCACCTGCTGCTTTTGCGAGGCAGCGGCAAGTCCTTCTGGTAGAAACACAAAGAAAAAAAGAGAGATCAGGTACAGAAAAAAACAAATACACTCTTCCACATAAGATATTCTGAAAATGTGCAAAGCGTTCCTTTGAGAGCATCCTCCTTCTAATATCTAAAACAACAGCATGTTGAGCAGAGACCCCAAAATATATTTGAAATGAATAAGGTACACACTTGTTCTTATAAGAACTTTAAGGTAGACAAAAACTACAAGTCCAAAGGTACATCACAGGAGGAAACATCATATGAACATTAAAGATTATGTCGTTTGAGACAAATGAAAACATAGCGCACTTTAAATTCTGGCTCAGTTGTGAATAAATTGTAGCACAATGCTTTTTTAAGTTGAACCGAAGAAATATTTTGGAATGTTCTACCAGTCTGATTGCCTTCTACCCTAAACACAGCCAGCTCTCATAGTTATTGTAGTGTTTAAAACCAGACAGAACATCACTTCTGATGCACCCTTGCAGAGCCATACAGAATTCTTATACAGTGCTTTTCTGCTCTGAGTACTCTTAAATGCTTTGTGCTACAAGCTTAATTCACCCAGCACTTTTCTCTATGCTTTAAGCACTTTTTAAGTACCACACGTTCACACTCATATGCAAGAGCAATTTAGCGTTCAGTATCTTCACCAAGGACACTTTGGCTTGTGGATTGGAGGAGCTGTGGACCAAACCATCACTGTTCTGGTTCATGGACTGCTCTTCTTTCTGAGCCATAGCCGCTCCAATCCTGAACTTTAAAATCAGGCCTGCTTAGGGTGATACGGCCAAAAGCCCAAGTAACTAGTATTGAGGACATTAAAATGAAAATGTAAACATGAATCAGAAGCCCTTCCTACTACTATATTCTTTCTAAATACAGCAACAAGTATACAATTTCAACATGTTCAGAAATTAAAATTTTAACAGGCCTGCAGTGCCATGTTATGTTATGTTATGTTGGAAGGGTGCGGTTTAAAGTCAACACAATTGTTTTCAAACCACTTGGTATTTTAATTTCGGACACCCCCTATCTCCTGGTTGCAGATGGACAGGGAACACTCGGCTGAAACAGCAGCAGACATTCACTGCACCAAATAAAAAAACAGCACGCGCAAAGCCAGATCTCATGCCAGAACAGCCTGGCTCTTTACAAATCCTGCATGCTGAGATAGAGGAGGACAGAGAGAGGGAAAGAGGGTGTAAACAAAGGTGTAGAGGAGGGTGAAAGGTGGGTGGTGGCATGGGGGGGCATGCTTTCATGCCTGCAGCCTTATTTTTTAGTGTTCTGACCATCTGCTCTGTGCGTTTGTGTGTGCACATCATACAGTAAATACTGCTTGCTAGTAGTCAGATATGAGATATTACTCAGTATTTGGTAACAGAGCACCTTAATACTTTCTCCTGTCAAAAGCAGAGTAAAGGCGTTAAGGTGCTGTTAGCATCAAATTGACTGCCTGTTGACCACCACCAATGCAATTATTAGGTTAACCTTTAGATAAACGCTGAGCGTGTGAGTGAGCATGTGCGAACCTTCTACTACAGCTTCAACATATTTTTAAACTGCTGCTGCCTAAAAGCTCTGCAACACAGGGACAACACTCCAAAGAGAGTATCAGTCACTATTCACAAGGTTAAGTCTATGACACAGATGACAAGTATCAAATCAAGTGAAAAAACTCTTGATTGAAGAGCAAAACACAAAATAATTACCTTGGCTTCTCCTCACCTAAGGATTACAAGCAAGCCACAGGCTTCAAAGCTTTTTGACTGCATGTCCTGAGGGTTTACACGTTAACAAATCTGTCTTTGTAAGACGGCTCATTGCTCCCTTTTCACTTTGTCCTTCATTGATCTGGCTAATTGACCCCGAGTTGTCAGCGGAAGGAAGAGATGACCTTCAAGAGCATGTCTTCTCAGTGATGAGAGGGGTTAACTATACAAAGCAGGCCTTATTAGCCCTGACTAGACTTGACATCTAATGTTGCTACAGAAACAGTCACATAAAACCTCAGTTCATATTTCTGTACAGAAAAGCTATAGCCAGGATTTTAGAGATGCTGAGGGTATAACTTCAGGGTCCACCAGCGTGACATCTTCTCTCTGCAGGATAAGAGCAGCAGAATAGATGGTCAGTCCGGCTTTACTCCACAGTAAAATATCACCTTAAATTTTGTAAAAATATTTTGGATACATTTTAATCACTTGGTGACCCCCTGCTCTAGTGTCACCATGAGGCTGACATTTGAGTGCCCCTTGAGATGAATTATTATCACTTTTCTGTTGAAACAGTGCTAACATTAGGCTGAAATTTAAACTTGTGTCGGTAAAGACCTTCAAAACCTACGACAACCCTATCTGCCTCAACTCAGCTACTATGTGTTTTGAAGCAAATTAGGCACAGGTAATGTAGATGATGGAATAATTTATGTCTAGGCAATTTTACATTGAGGAACATTACTCAGTTTCTGGTAGATTGCTGAACCTCTGCCTCAAGGTGCTCTTTTTATACCCAATCACATTACTGGCCAGTTGCCAGTTAACAATTAGTTGCAACATGTTTCTCCAGCTGTTTCTTTTTAGTACCACTTATTTTTCCAGCCTTTTGTTGCCCTTGTCCCAACTGTTTTCAGACATGTTGCTGGCATGACATTTGCGATGAGCTACTATTTGTCATGAATAGCAAAAAGTAGTAAGCTTTCAACATTCAGTATGTTTTCTGTGTTCTTTTGTGGATGACATATTGGTTTATAAAATTTGCAAATCATTGCATTGCGTTTTTATTTATATTTTACACAGTGTCACATGCCATACCCTTTTGGAAATGGGATTGTAGATGGACTGTAGGAATGTCTGTTGATTTCTTCAGTCATTAAAAAAACAGTTCTGCTTTGTAAAACAGCAGCAACAAGAAAAGTCCAAATGTAACAGAGAAGCAGAGAAGACTAGAACTCTTTTGTTCTGGCATGTCTAGACAATAAGAACCAGCTGGCACACTGAACAAAGTGCAGCCATCTATTGAAGTCTGAGAGAATAAATGAGCACCATGAATATATTCCCCCTCATTATATGAGGTCTTTCTCTGGTTTGCTGAATTATAACTAAGAGTCCAAACTGTGAAGTGAATGCACAGGTCTGTAGATTATAATTATTGAAGCCTCAAATGATGTTGTCTTTCTTAGCCTCATAAATTCCAACAAAACAGTTGTCTGTCAACCTCACTTACACTGTATAATTCTTAGTTTTCACTGTTGCATAGTATCTACTTGAATTTCCATCATCATCCTCAATTCAATTTTAATTTGTAAAAAAAAAAAAGGTCATAAAGTGAGGAATGACTTCCTAATTCTAATAGTGACTTAATCATGACTTAATCGGTGATCACTGTGCCAGGAGATGAGCACAATGGCATGCTTCTAACCTGTGACTTACAATGGCAGCATTTCCAGAACACAATTTGTTGTTAAGGAAACATGATCCTCACTCCAATCTGAAGCCATTGCCTTAATTCTCCTGTGGTATAATTAGTTTGCTGCCAGGCTTATTGCTCATTGCATGGTTGCATTTCTAGCGTCAAAGACTGATTAAAAAACCCTCGTCGGATGCTGATGTTCAAACTAAACGCTCTCTGAGTCCTGCTAATGAAGTCTGGCCATGGTGAGCGGTGACTGACAGCAGATGGGAGGCTCTGTCACAAACATGTCATGCCCGCCGATCACAGATTAGAAAGCCACACAATCCTATGCTACATTTGCCGGCTTCTTAGACAGGAGAGACTGCTCTGTTTTTATACAGGTTTAGCTGTGTCCTCTGGGGAAGGAAGCTGAAGTTTGAGCTTATAAATGATTGTCTGATCCCCTTTAGTGTCAGGATGTCACACTGACAGGACAGTATGAGAGTGGGTGTTTCAAGGCTGCACATCTATGAATATTTAGATGCTCTCACTGGAGGACAATTGTGCCACTGACTTGTAAAGTGTAATGTGGTTTATGCACAAGCATATTCCCTTAAGATTACTTCAACTGCTTACTGATAGAGATTTATGCTGGACCGTTTAATAGCTAACCTGCAGATAACCTATTTCTGTCAAAGCATATTCACTCTGACATCAAGTGCATCACTCATACAATTTGTGTGCCCTATGTGTGCGTGTGTGCGTGTGAGAGAGACAGAATGTGCACACTCCTTTCTTTTCACTGCCGTAGGCCAAAATATCCAGCACTGTTCAAATTTATGTTCTTTTTTATAATTGTCTTGGATGCTGCTGTTTTATTAAGCTAAAGTCAGTCAGGGGAACGCATTCTGATGCAGGCAGTAAACAAACAGAGACATGAAAGGCCAGTGAATTTCGTCACCTGGTACACATATCCCAGCCATATAGCACGCCCATAAAAGGTCCTTTGCTGTGTTGTCCTTCGACTCTTACCAGTTGCACTACAGAAATAAAAAAGGCCACTGTAATAATGAAATGGCATTAGCTGAGCTGCATGCCTATAAAGCACACTGCTGCTCAGTGGGGATGCGCCAGCCTGTTCAATCGTTTTGTAGACACTGCAAAGAAAAATGGGGGAGAGTTGGGCAGGAGAGGAACAACAGAGATCAATCAAGTAGTGTCATGCTGACAAGAGACAGTGCCCAGACCAGCCATTGTCTAAGGCAGTGACTGACTCACTGATATGGCTCTTACAAATTGTAAAGACACAGCGACAGAGGATGAGGCATGAATGTTGAGCATAAGAAGATGTTCTTTTGCACTTCATTTTTCTGCAGACATTTCTTTTGTTAAAATAGCAAGTCACTGAAAAATAAAACATGTTTAATAATAAACATTCATTTAAAAAGAGTAAAGAATCATTCTACTTTATTGGTCACAATTGTGATTATCAAAAAATCAGGTAGTCAGGTTTACAAGGTGTGGAACAAGGACACAGTTTTTGTAATGTTTTGTCTAGAAACCACCACAGTGGGTTTTAAATCAAACAGTCAAATGTGACTGAAGTGCAGAATTTCAGCTTTAATTCAAAGGAGTTTGACAAAAGAACTGCATTAATGCTTTAGGAATTACAGCAATTTTCATAGGTTCAAAAGTGATGGGACAAACTAATATAATTTTAAATGTAAGTATTTTTAATACTTGGATAAAACCCCTTTATAGTTAATAATTGCCTGAAGTCAGGAACCCATGAACATCACCAGATGCTGTGTTTCCTTCTTTGAGATGCTCAGTGAGGCGTTTACTGCAGCCGCCTTCAGTTACTTCTTGTTTGTGGGTCTCTGCCTTCAGCTTTGTCTTCAGTAACTGAAAAGCTGCTCTACTAGGTTGAGATGAGGTGACTGACTTTGCCACTGAAGACTATCCCCTTTCCAAAACATACTGTAAAAGCAACTCTTGGGTTGCTTTTGCAGTATGTTTTGGGTCATTATCCATTTGCACTGTGAAGCTAAATCTAAAGTGAAAATGCTGAAATGAAACGAAAGTCAGTAGAAGCAAGACAGAGTACATGTGCAGAAATGAGAGGGAGGCAGGTAGAATGGTGAAGATGCAAGGAGTAGAGGTGGTGAAGGTGGATGAGTTTAAATACTTGGGATCAACCATCCAAAGCAATGGACAGAGCATAAGAGAGGTGAAGAAGAGAGTGCAGGCAGGGTGGAGTGGGTGGAGACGAGTGTGAGGTGGTTTTCCGGGCCTTTTGGTGTTGCTGAGCTGACCAATGCATTCCTTTTTTAAAAAGAAGTTTCAAATTGTTGTTTTCGCCCCTCCAAAGTTTTTGCTATCTCACTGAAAGGCTGAAAACTCAAAATAAACTTAATAAGGGCCTCTTTCCATTGCACTGACATTTATATGGACCTCATGTTTAGAATACTGATGAACAACTATCAAATGCAAGTTCAACACTTCGAATCCTCTCCAGGTCTTTCATCTGCTACATTTTTCATGGAATAACGAGGGAACAGACCTCATCTGGCCATGAAACTTAATACGACTCTTTAGTCAAACCTCTTGAATTAAAGCTGAAAGTCTTCACTTCCAACACATTTTGCCTGCTTGATTTTTTTATCCACTGTGGTGGTGTACAGACGCAAAATCACAAAAAATTGTGTCCTTGGCCCAAAACTTCTGAAACTAACCACAGTTATTATTTGCTTAGACAAAAATGAAAAAAAAAATACAAAGTTTAGTTTCTTTTCAAGCTTTTTCATGCATAGTTAATGATAAACTGGTTATTACTTTGGCATTTCTTCCATTGCTCTTACAAATAGTACATGATTGCCTGCAGGTCAAAATGGACTTTGAAGTGTCAGAGTGGTGCCAGCATATAGAGGAACAAAGATCACGTTCATTTCATGTAAATCATGTTGAAGCAATGCATCATGGGTGTGACCCCTGACCGCAGCTGCAGGGGGAGTAGGGTGTGTCACCATATGGTGCTGACAGAATGATTGTGTATGTGTGTGTGTATGAAACAGTGAACAAGTGATGGTTGGGATGATGACACCCAGGGGATTGACAAAGCAGTTGATTAGGACAGGCAGAGCCAATCACAAGTCAACACACAATTTCAGAGACACACACAGCCATAAAGATAACATATGAGAGTGTAAAAATTGTGCAGCAAAACTAAATGCAGACATGCCTTAAACTATAAATCTGCACACACTTTCCCTCTCTGCCATCCGCACATATAGAAACACTAAATCATTCAGCTGGCCTGCCTATATCTATAAAATGCCAGTGACTTTGTGAGTGTGACTCTATGATGATTAATTCCCTTGCAGCTTCTGTCATACATCACAGCAGTGGAGCAGTGAGCTGAGCAGTGGGGATGATGAGACATGAAACCATCAGGACACCTCACGACTAATCCTCCCTCGATTCCTTTATACCCACTCGCTTTTTTTTTCACAGAGGTAGGGGGGTTAATTTGGCTTCTAGCAGCTCAGAGCGCTCGCTGACAATTTGTCTTTTTAGTAAATGAAACTGGCAGAATGTAAACTGAATGAATGAAAAAAAAAAATGCACACACTGTATAGCGACACTAGCATGCACAGAAGCTCCACAGGAGGCTGGCTGCACTCCGCCCGGCCTGCAGGCTCATCTCTGCTCAGTTCACTTGACTGAATCACACAAAGATGGAGGGAGGGGACGTATGACCTGTGGTTAAGCAGGCTGCTTCATAATGGATGAACACAGTCATTTGAGCACGGCAGATCAGTATGCATGAGTGGCCATTCATTACCAACATCTCGTTAAAGAGACTTTATAAACTACATAAACATGATCCTAAAATGAGATTCACGTGGACTGTTAAATGAATATGACACAAATGCTACTATCAAATTATGACACCTATATGACACTAATGTATGAAAAATAATATTTTTAAGTGCAAGGGAGCTACTACACTCATCACCACAGACACACTGTGATTATTTTTTGTTTTAAACTTTACTGGTAAAGTATCATGATTTAGACCAAATACCATACTTAGAGCTAAAACAATGATGGGATAATTAAATTAGTTGACTTAAAGGGAATTGAATAGGGACAAACTACTCCTTAACTGAAGTTCCTTAGCAGCCAAGCACACAGCAGGTATTCAGTGCATTTAGGTATGATGGTCAAGATGAACAGCTGAAGTTAAAACCAAGCAACAGAATGGGGGAAAAAGTGATTTAAATGACTCTGAATGGTGCATGGTATTGGTACCAGGCGGGCCGGTCTGAATATTTCACAAACTACTGATCTACTGAGATTTTTTCAAACAATCACACAACCATCTTTAGTGTTTACAGAGAATGTTACAAAAAAGAGAAAATATCCAGTGAGTAAAAGTTCTCTGGGAAAAATGCCTTGTTGACACCAGAGGTCAGAGCAGAACGTTTCAGACTACTTCAAGCTGATGGGAAAGCAACAGTAACTCAAATTACTACTCATTAAACCAAGGTATTGGTAAGAGCATCTCTGAAGGCACAACACACGGAACCTTGAAGAGGATGGGCTACAGCAGCAGTAAATGACAAACAGAAGATTGGAAAAAATGTTTCCTGGTCTGATGAGTCTGTATTGCTGCTGGAGCTTTTGGATGGTAGAGTCAGAATTTGGTGGAAACAACATGAAAGCACGGATCCATCCTGCCTTAGATAAACAGTTCTGGCTAGTGGTGGGAGTGTAATGGTGTGGGGCACACTTTGGGCCCCTTAGTAGGAACTGAACATCATTTAAACACCTTAGCCTACCTGAGTATTATTGCTGACCATTTCCATCCCTATATGACCATAGCATACCAATCTTTTGATGGCTGCTTCCAGCAGGATACATTGCCATGGCACAAATAATCAGATCATCTCAAACTATGACAATGAGTTCACTGTACTTAAATGCCCTAAACAGTCACCAGAACTCAATCTAACAGAGCACTTTTGGGATGAGGTGCAACAGGAGATTTGCATCATTGATGTTCAGCTGACAAATGTGCAGCAACTGCGTGCTGCTATCATGTCAATAAGGGCCAACATTTCTGAGGAATGTTTCCAGCATCTTGTTGAATCTATGCTATGAAGAATTAAGGAAGTTCTGAAAACCAAAGGGGGTCCAATCTGGTACCTAAGTAAAGAATACCTAATAAAGTGGCCGTGAGTGTACATATTTTCTGTGCCTTTGAGGTATAAGCAATCAGTTAAAGAATATTTATTCCTGAGGAAAAAGATTTTGTTTTAACGTATGTTATTCTCATTTCTAACCACAAATTTTTGTTCTTAGACTTTGTTAGTGTAGCTTCACATGAGTCACAATTCCTCTCAGTTGCTCAGCCTGTTGGTGACTGGTTGGGAACCAGAAGGCTGCAGAGTGGCCTTGGTTCAAAACTTGCCTGAGGCAGTTGGGAGGCCTGTGGAGGAGGAAGATTGGAGGCCAAGTCAAGACCCACCTCGGACCTACATGAGGTGTACTAGAGGCTTAGAGAGGAGTTGACTTAACCCCCCAAGCACTGCCTAGGTGCCCCTGAGCAAGGCACCGAACCACCACAGTGCTCCTTGGCGCCTGTAAAATGGCTACTTTGTTTCTCATCAACTGCATGCCTGTTCTGGTTATGTGACTGCATGTCATCATTAGTGTGTGGAGAAAAATAGTGCAATTTCCCCACTGGGGATAAATAAAATATCTCTTCTTCTTCTTCTTCTTCACTATCTGAAACAAGCCAGCCCCTCTCCTTTTAAGTTCATTTCTTCTGATTGGCTACTCCTCACAAACAGAAAGTTTGAACAGTAGGTGCGTGGGATTTCAATAACCATAACCAGGGCTGTGTATCTGTCATGGCCATATTAGGGATATCCACTCTCGTTGACATCATAAAGACCCAAGAGTAGAAGAACCTGTAAGAAGCCTGAGCTTTTGGCTTACGGAGGTTGCTTTTACTTATGTTAACCTCATTGTTTGAAACTTCAGCCAGATTTAATATCAGCACCTACCACTATAAGGTATAAAATAAGTAAAAGTGCAAAATGGTCCCCTGTAAGAGGTGTTTTAAGAAAATTACACAGCTTCCACAGTGTTTCACAGTCTCATGCTGTAAACCTGTTTGAGTTTTGGACAAAAAACCGACTGAAGACATTACCTTGGGCTCTGAGAAATACTGTTGTTCAGTTTTCGCTGTTATAGTGATAAAATCTGCAGTGCATGCTGGGAAAAGTATAGTGTTGTATTATACAAAGTGCAATGATGCCTATACACTTTACTT
>VUQH01032101.1:0-34191 GCA_015106775.1 Etroplus canarensis
TTCCCTGGGAGTGACCAGGATGGACAGGATTAGAAATGAGTACATCAGAGGGACAGCTCATGTTGAGAAGTTTGGAGACAAAGTCAGAGAGGCAAGGCTGAGATGGTTTGGACATGTTCAGAGGAGGGATAGTGGATATATTGGACAAAGGATGTTGAAGATGGAGCTGCCAGGCAGGAGGAGAAGAGGAAGACCACAGAGAAGATTCATGGATGTAGTGAAGGAGGACATGCAGAGGGTTGGTGTGATGGAAGAGGATGCAAGGGATAGGATGAGATGGAGGCAGATGATCCGCTGTGGCGACCCCTAACGGGAGCAGCCGAAAGAAGAAGAAGAAGAAGAATTTTCATTAAAATAGCAATAATGCAAACATTAATTTCTCCCTGGAATTAAGAAAGTATTCTGATCCTGATAATTGTTTTTACTAAAATAAACAGATAATTATTGTCTCATTCTTTGTTGCTGTCAGCAAAATTGTTAGTTACATGTTAGATTGTGTGGATTATTAATTATGACCAGATTTTATTTTTTGTGGGAGACTTGACTTTTAAATTTTTTTTAATGTTTTACTCACTCACCGTAATTTAAAAAAGTATCCTTAAAGTTGTTCTGTAATTAGTCATTTCTATATTAAATTTACCATATGGTTTTCTCATAACCACGTGATGTTATTTTCCCTTTTCAGGTGCTGATTTGCCGGAACTACAAAGGAGATGTGGACATGGCCGAGATTGACCACTTCATGCCTTTACTCATGCAGCATGAAGAGGAGGGGCTTCTCTGTCCTGTAATGTCACGCGGCAACGTTCACTTCATGTGGATCAAACACAGCAACCTCTACTGTATCCCTGCTTTGAGTGTTGTAGAGAATATTTAATGACATCCTTTGCAGGAAGTAATTGTTTGGAATGATGAATCCTGTAAGCAAACCTGAAAGACAAAATATGAGGAAATTATTTGAACAGCATTGGCTTCAGTGTTAGAACATTCCTTAACCTGATCTCTGTACAGTGGTGGCTACCACAAACAAGAACTCCAATGCCTCCCTTGTGTATTCATTTCTCTACAAGCTAGTTGAGGTGAGTGATGTGAAATATGGTGAATACTGTAAATACCTCTTGTGTGTCCAGTTTCCAAGGAGAGGCTTGTATTTTTGTGGGAAGCCGGTGAAAGGTGATGGTCAAAGATGGAGATAATCCAAAGTAACTGGCAGTTACCCAAATCCTTCCCAGATAACGATGATGTTTTCATGTGTCAGCACAGGTGTTCACGGAATACTTCAAAGAATTGGAAGAGGAGAGCATTCAGGATAATTTTGTCGTCGTCTATGAGCTGCTGGATGAACTTATGGACTTCGGATTCCCTCAGACTACTGACAGCAAGATCCTGCAGGAGTGAGACTTTTTGAGATACACAGACAAGCATATATATACATGTTCAATTATTGTATACTTTTGTTTAAAAATGTCTGGTGTTGCATCACAGCATGGTATCACTTTTTTGCTGCAGATACATTACTCAGGAAGGTGCCAAGCTTGAGGTAGCAAAGAGCAAGGTGCCGACCACTGTGACCAACGCTGTGTCCTGGAGGTCAGAGGGTATCAAATACAAAAAGAATGAGGTCTTCATTGATGTCATTGAGTCCATCAATGTACTGGTAAGATGAAAAATGGGACTGATTTCTCATTTAACAAATTAATTATTAGTGTGATCTTACTTGCCAATGGCATGGCGAGGCATCTGGCCATCCACAATTCACAAGAATTGGTATTCCTTCTACAGTACTGAACTTAATTCACCTAAACTTGTACACAATGATTGCCTAATGGGTCTTCAGCAAACCTGTATTCGAGGTCATGATCACATTTAAGGTTTTACGGGCAGTTTCCCATGGGTCTGGATTAGAACAATAACCTGGTTCGCCAAAATGGTCACCATAACTTCCCATTTTTATGAGTAGAAAACTTGAAAGTCAACTTGCAATGTTCTGCTGTCGCTGTTCCTATTGTGCTGGAGGATTTTCGAGTGTTCTCTTCTTTTAGATGGTAGACCTACTGCTAAACGCACTGTGAGAGCTTTAAATCTCTTTGATACACATGTTGCATACAGCTTGGTTGACTTTAGTTTGCAGTAACACTTTAAATGCTTCTTTCTTTGCTGTAACAATTGTAATAGCAGTGAATCCAATAATGTCTTATGTGAGTTTAAGTAAAAAAATGTTTTTTGTGACGAAGTCCATCCATCTATTTTCTTCTGCTTATCCAATGCAGGGTCACAAAGGGGCTGGAGCCTATCCCAGCTGCCACAGAGTGAGAGAGGGGGTACACCCCACACAGGTTGCCTGTCTGTCATAGGGCTAACACAGAATGACAAAGTCAAAGTAATTTATTTTAAAGGTTTTCCTTCCCTTAATTTTTTCCTGAACTGAGTACATAAATTGATTTGGAAGTGACTTATTCAGTTTTATTCACACTTTATGTAGTGAAGTGGTTTACATGTTTACACGAAAGGTCCCTGTTTTGATTCCAGGTAGGGACACAAGCTCCTCTCACCATGGAGGGTCAGGAAGTGCATCTGGTGTAAAACCTCTGCCAAATTACCAATACGGACTAATCACTATGGTGACCCCTTGGGGAGAATACAAAGGAGAGCCGAAGGTACATTTTTTTTTATTCACACTCTGTGTTGTTTTTTCAGGTGAATGCTAATGGCAGTGTGATGAGCAGTGACATAGTGGGCAGTATCAAGCTGAAGACCATGTTGTCTGGGATGCCTGAACTGCGCCTGGGCCTCAATGATCGAGTGCTTTTTGCCCTCTCTGGACGTATGTATGCAACCTCTGCCTAACCATTATCCATGTGTTACTCCAGTTTCATAGCACGACACATAGGTGCTTTTATTTTTACTTTAAGAACACTGTGTTTTATGCTCAGGTGACAAAGGAAAGACAGTGATGATGGAGGATGTAAAGTTCCATCAGTGCGTCCGTCTCTCACGTTTTGAGAGTGATCGAACAATCTCCTTCATTCCTCCAGACGGAGAGTCTGAACTGATGTCCTACCGCATCAACACTCATGTATTGTCCTGTTCACTACTTTGTATTCATATCCAATTCAAATAGTTGTAAAGTGTATATATACTAATGGTTTTTGGAATATAAATGTATGGTACAAGTTTCTAATAGCATTAGTGCTATGTACTACTTGTTGGATAGCAGGATATAGATATGTAAATCTATTCATAACAGCACTGATGAGAAATTTATGTGATGAGGAAAAGAAGGCCTAAAGACTTCCACAGACTGTTTTAAAACTACAGAAATCAAACTTACAGAAAATAGAAAAGCTACATATTAACGTAAATTTGGCCAGTCGCATGATTTTGGAATTCCAAATATCTGTGCTCAAAATAATGAAGTCATGTTGAGCGCTGTAGTGCCATGCATGTTAATGCTTGCATTAAATTAACATATAAAGTGAATTATTTGCATGTTAAGTAGATAAAATGGTCAACTTACAAAGTCATTTGTATAGTTAAAATGATCTCTTCTCTCTTACAGGTGAAACCTTTGATATGGATTGAATCAATCATAGAGAAATTCTCTCACAGTAGAGTAGAAATCATGGTTAAGGTACTGTACAGAACAGAACTACAATTACATTTATTATAATTATGTAACTGGAAGTGTGTGCTTTGAAAATGAACAAGAGAACTAGAAATGATTTCTGTTGTTCATAGTTTCCGTTTGTCTCATGTCTCCAGTCTTTAAGCTTATAAAAAGTAATGCCCCTACAGTGCCTGTCCAATCACAGGGGCAGTTGGCTTTGATCAGCAGTAAAGAGGTCTCACTATAACATGATGCTTTTATAGGCAAAGGGACAGTTTAAAAAACAGTCTGTGGCAAATAATGTGGAAGTGAGGGTCCCTGTCCCCAGTGACGCTGACTCCCCCAAGTTCAAAACCAGCACAGGCAATGCCAAATATGTGCCTGAGAAGAACCTGGTGGTGTGGACCATCAAGTCTTTCCCAGTAAGAAATTCACAGCTTAGTAGTATTATTGCAAACTCCTTGGAAATAAGTTTGTTTTCTTTGTGCATGTCTAATGCATTTTGTCTTTGTGTCCCTTCATGCAGGGAGGTAAAGAGTTTCTCATGAGAGCTCACTTTGGTTTGCCCAGTGTGGAGAATGATGAGATGGAGGGCAAGCCTCCTATTACTGTCAAATTTGAAATTCCATACTTCACAGTCTCAGGAATACAGGTGTGTATGTTTCCTTTAATGTCAAATAACCCCAGAATATGTAATCTGTGGCAGTATGAGAGAAGTCTTACTGCAAACAAAGTATGCTAATGATATATATTGTATTCTGTTTTATTATTTATAAATCTCTGTTATCTGAGAAGCATCCTGTTCTCCTTAGGCTGTCTGCAGTTTGCAGCCAGTGGATAGTCAAGTCAGGTCCTGTAAGAGCTTATTTGATGGTGCAAATTTATATTTCTTGCCTCAACATGCTGTCTCTGTCTTATTACTCTTTCCACCAGGTGCGGTATATGAAGATCATAGAAAAAAGTGGTTACCAGGCTTTACCATGGGTCCGCTACATTACACAAAGTGGAGGTACATCATTTTCTATAAGACTTCGTATTATTGAAATGAGTGGTGACATGCAGTCATGAAAAAGAAAGTTTTCACTGGACTCTACATATACAATCCTGTGAAAAACTAACTACACGCCATGATTGAGTAGCTTGTAAAACCACCTTTAGCAGCAATAAATTGAAGTAACCATTTTCTGTATGACTTTGTGTTTTGGTGGAATTTTAGCCTACTCTTCTTTTTTCAGTTCATTGGGGTTTGCAGGCATTCGGGTGGGAACTTAAGAGTCTACACTGCTGTGCATAATAGACTTTTAAGGTGCCGCCAAAGCATTTCAATTGCATTAAGGTCTGGACTTTGTCTGGGCCATTATAAAATTTGGATTCTTTTCTTTTTCAGCCATTCTGTTGTAGATTTTCTGCTGTGCTTGAGATCATTTTCTTGTTGCATGACCCAATTTCAGCTAAGCTTTAACTGCTGGGCAGATGGCCTCACATTTTACTGTAGAATAGTTGATCACACAGAAGAGTTCTTAGCTGACTCAATGACTGCAAGGTGCTGAGGTTCTGTAGCTGCAAAACAATCCCAAGTTATCACCCCTCCACCACTGTGCTTGACAGTTGATATGAGTTGCTTGTGCTGATATGCTGAGTTTGGTTTTCACCAAAAATGGCACTGTGAATTATAGCTAAACCTCTCCACTTTGGTCTCATCTCTCTAAAGAATATCACTCCAGAAGTCTTATGATTTGTTCAGATCCAACATTGCAAACCTAAGATGTGGTGTTATGTTCTTTTTAGAGAAAAGAGGATTTCTCCTGGCAGTCCTTCCAAACAAGCTATACTCGTTCAGTCTTTTTGTAATCATACTGCCATAAACGTTAACATTTAACTTGCTAACTGAGACCTGTAGAGTCTGAGATGTAGCTGTTGGGTTTTTTGCAAATTTACTGAGCATTGCACAGTTTGATCTTAGGTGAATTTGCTCAGATGTCCACTTCTGTAAAGATTGTTGCATTATGTTAAAGGTCACTACCATTTTAAGCCAAATTAATTTTGGTCTCACATCCTCAGTATGTATATTTCAAGTTCCAGGCCAAAATACCACAGATGTTTTTTTGTACCATGTATGTATACCACTGCGTTGGAGCTCAGTTTCAATCTGTTGTAGTGTCTGTAGTTTGAAATTGAACTGGAATGGCTGCTACACCTGCTTCCTTCAGGAAGAGGTCTGTGAGTGACACAAAGAAGCAGCTAATAGGAGCAGCCAGAGTCTATGCAGTAATGATATGGGGTACAGTCACCCTATCTAACATTCGTCCACACACTGTATGGGATGTGATTCAGAACACGGCCTTCAAACAGACATACATCATCTTGACAGTCAGAGCTGCCAATCATAAGCATATGCCCCACATTTACAACATCAGATTAGTAACTCAAAACAAACTTATGAGAATGAAGGCAATCTGAACTCAAAGCAGCATGATAAGAACTACTTAAATTTGTGCAAACTGTCTTTGGGAAAAATTTGTCTGAGGAGAACCATTTGATTTTAGTTTGACCTCTAAAACTGAGAGAGGGAGGGAGGGCTTGTTTCCGGGGGGCTGGAAGAATGCTGGCAGTAAGAAGCTTCAGATTTTCACAACTCATACTTTACCTGTAACTCACACCTGAATGCTCCAGACCAACAAACTGGCAAAACTTCTGCTTTGATGGAATGCTTTATGGTCACACTGATACAATTAAGTCCATTTGACTAGTGGCAACCTGGCTGCTACTTATCTTCTTACTTCCTATGAAAGCAGCAAAGGTGTACTTAATTTTTAACAGGACTGCATAGAGTCCTATGAAACCTTTTTTCAAGACTGTCGCCATTGATGTAATGACTTAATTTCATTTTAACTTTATTAACTCTCTCTGTATTTATTCCTGCTTTATTTAGATTACCAACTGAGGACCAATGTGTAATGTTGAGGAGATACTTCTGTATTTTCTTCACTTCCAGGACTTCCAGAGGAGCACGAATGATCATTTTAACTGGACTGAAAGAATGTCTTTAAAATTTCACCCACTCTATGTAATGTTAATGATCTTGTTTTATGAATTATTTGCGCAACTTGATTGTGATTTTTTTTTTATTTTAAGAGCACTGCAAATTATTTAAATGCTTAATAAAATGATTCACTCAAAATAATTTGTTTATCATTAACCTTTATATTTTTTCTTGTTTTTCTTCATGAGTTTTAAACACCACACAAGGGGGATTTTGCCATGGTATGGTAGTAATGTATTGGGCAATCACAGCCGCTAAATTCCGCGCAAAATTAAATTCTTAGACCGCCTTTTTCCACACTTGCTTGCGGAGAAATACAGCCAAAGGTTAGAAAACTGAATGAACTGCCTTTGAAGACTTCAACGTATACGAATCGCCCGCTTTCTTCGGTGCGTGCGCTGATTGGTCAATTGCTGCTGTTACCACAGTGACAGCGTAGTAACAGAGTTGTAACTCCACCTCATTCGCCATATATGGAGGAGCAACACCCTCTGGGCGAGCCGCGATTGGCCAGTGTGTGTTCTCCCCAATGTTTGTAAATTGTAGTCTGAAGACGCCGCTGCGGAGATCTCAGCGCGCAAATGTATTTTGTAATGTTGATAAACTTTTCCCGTTTAAATTTCTTTTAAAAAATACTGGCTTGTAGAGACAGCGGAGGCGAAAATCTTGGCGACGCTTTGGATATTGAGGAAGCGAGCAAGGTATGCTTAAAAGCGCTGCAGTTTCCTTTTTTACGCTCTCTTTTTACGTTAGCTGTTAGCCGGGATGCTAGTTGTTTGTGTCGTTCGGCTGACTAGCTTCTGGCGGTCGGACGAGTGCTTGTGTCGAGCTGTGCTGCTCAGCGGAACGCTTTGTTAAATCGACCGGCAGTACTATGAACACTACGCTCATAGTCAAATAACATGGCGTCAGCGGGGAACTACAGCTTACGTTAGCCGGATGCTGTAGTAACATTAGCTGCAGTCGACGATGACCTGCCTGCGTCGTTGCTATGTTGTCGCGTTTGTTTGGCTTTCATGAGGAGCTTCGTTGTAACTGTGGTGCGTCTCTTACCAGGACAGACTATAATGGTCCTTAGTCAGATGGATGTCGGCAAAGCTCTGACGGCGGCAGCAGCCAAAGGGAATACCAGCGAGGTGCAGTGGATCCTGGAGGAATGCAGAGTGCATCCCGATACTCGCAATGAGTTTGGCAGGACTGCGCTACAGGTGAGGATCAAATCTTCATACATGATGTGGATATTTACAGAGGTATTAACCGCGCAGAGTTCCCTCTGTGGGAATGCTTTGTTCATCTCCGTGGTCTGTGGTTTCACAGTGGTGGCCTGCACATTACTGTACACATCTCACAGACATGGTGCCTGATATAATCTGCAGTAAAATATTAAACTGTGCAACTTAAAAAGAGAGGATGGACACTTCCATCACCTTCATAGGAGTTATGTTTACTTTGTGGAGGGTATTTAGCGTTATAATCATAATATAGACGAACCTGAGGCCCATCTCCAGTGGCCAAATGAATATGAACAGTGGTTTATTTTTTTTCAACATTTTAATTTTTAATTCTCGTTGTTGTAAGTAATTCTTTACATTGTCAAATTGTAAAAATGAATGTGTATCGCAGCCTGCATCTGTGGCCTGGCACCCTTTCCTCTTCATTTTGCTGAACCTCAAGAGCAGTGGCTGCCACAGACCTAAACACAAACTTCAAGTCTTCAGTCCCTTTAGCTATACAAGTGAAATTAAAAATTAAGGAAAATAGAGAATTTTATTTGCTTTTACCACCAAGAAATTAGGACACAGAAAAGGGATGTGGAAAAAAATTCCAGAGATGATTACCCTAAAAAGCCGGTTTGTGTTTATAGGTCTGAGGATTCTCTCATACTGAACTGGAATTTATTTAAATAGATCTTTTTAAAAACTGGTACTATTTTTACAGTTATTAGGCTGCTGTATGTTTTATTTCTTATCAAAGTAGACCATGTTTAATTGAATTTATTTACACAACCATAGGTAGGACTCAAAGTGGTCTGCATGGCTTTGTAGGAACTTTAATTCAAAGTAGGTATGTGGACAATATTTTTTTTGTTCAATCTTAAACTAAAAAAATAACCAATTTTCATTCTTTTAGTTCTATAAATTCACAATGCAACAAAACATGTATTATTGTACTGAAAATCAAGGCTAAAGTACCAAAAATTTACAGCAGCCCTCATGTGGTAAAAGATTATGATTATTTACACCCCTTGTAATGTCGATAGGCTAACTTGTACTTTATAGGTTGTGTCAGGTTCAGTATAAGGCTTGGTTGTGTGTTATTGCTCCTTACAGATTTTTTTGCTCAAAAATTTCTTAAAACTGGCTCTTTTGATAGCAAAGGTTGTGACCCCTGTTACAGACAAATATTTCAGTCCTACTCAAATGTGATGCTTCCTGCTGGAGTCTTTCTAATATTTTATTCTCACTTATTATAAAGAGACAGATAAGATTAAAAAATAAATTAAAAATCTTCATTTTAAAAGCTGGAATCAGGAGATATTTGGTATTTCTGCCTTAAAACAATATGATCAAGTAGAACCATTGTTTCTAACTCATTTATATAATAAAGTTTGACTATTCAGTTTGAGCATTGTTTTCAGCTCCTATAAATCCAAAAACCATTAGCTGAATGCAACACAGCGGTGTAAAATTTAGTGTAGGGTTGTTGTCTAGACATAATTTGTTTCCGGGGCAGCTGTGGCTCAGGAGCTAAAGCAGGCCGTCGTCTAATTGGAATGTTGGTGGTTTGAACCACAGCTCCTCCGGTCTACGTGGCAAAGTGTCCTTGAGCAAGATACTGAACCTCAAATTGCTCCGATGCATCCCCTGGAGAGTTAAACGCTATTAAGAGCACAGAATAAATCACTGTATGTATGTGTGAATGGATGAATGTGGCTTAAAAGTGCTATATAAGTACCATTCTATTTGCCATGTCACCTAGATATACTGGACTGTATAAAGGTGATGGATGTCTATAGACTCTACTTTTGTATGCATTTTCTTTATTCTATTGAAAAGGGATTCTGTGGGGATGCTTGACATGGAACTGTTAAAAAGTCTGAGTCACACTTGAGTGCTGAATTTGAGAAAGCACTCTCCTCACCTCTGCTCTAATGTCTCCATCAGGTGATGATGATGGGGAACTCCAAGATCGCCAGTTTGTTGTTAGAAAAAGGAGCTGACCCCAATGTCCAGGACAGGCATGGCATAGCACCTGTCCATGATGCAGCCCGAACAGGATTTCTTGACACAGTGCAGGTTCTGGTGGAGTATGGTGCTTTGGTAAACATCCCAGACCGGAGTGGAGCACTGCCTATCCACATTGCTATCCGGGAAGGCCACCGGGATGTTGTGAAGTACTTGGCACCGCGATCTAACCTAAAACATGCCAACCTCAGTGGTCAGACAGCAATAGATGTGGCCCGAGCTTCGCGTGTGCCGGGTATGATTGACTTGCTTTTTTCGCATGTTCATAGTTAGTCTGAAATGTGGGTGTGTTCTGCCTAACCCTAACCTCACACTTTTTTGCTTCAAACCTGGTAACTTGATTTCATTGCTGTGTAAAGGATTATTTTGTTAACAGTGGCTCAGCATTATTTTGTGACACAGGACATATTGTCTTGGCAGCTTATTTTCAGTGGATGGGTGGCTATATACTGTAGACACCTTTTGCACAGTGCAATTTAGGCACCTTATATGAACATATACTTATATATCCATTTTCCCTATGAATTGGGAGTGCACATTTGTAGATAGTTTCCCCCCAGTGTTTTCTAATTATTTCCATTGTTTGAGTTGTAACAGTTGTATGTTTTTAATTTACAAAACTTGACATGGTGCACCCTGATTGCTTTGCATAGTTGTGTTTCTATTAATTAGATGTACTTAGACTTTGAATTTACTGTTATTTATTGTTCAAATAGGACTGAATATTCCTCTTTGTAAATTGCAACTTTTATTGTGATTTGTTTAAATGTTATTTATATAAATACCTTTAAAACATAAGTGAGATTGTTCACTTAACTATTTGAAGAAGAAAGCACAAAATAAAGTGTTGGACTTGAAATCACTGCATCTTTTTATTTTAATCTGTATTTCATATTTAGCTTATAGGAGCTCACTGAGGTCATCTCAGTTATGTTTTCTGGGAATGTAGGGAAAGTATAAAAATTAAGTCTTATGATTTTAATGTGTGAGCATAATGAGAAGGTTTTGAAGAAGCATTTAGACCAGTAGTGTGAAAGGGTACAATCTGGACCGTTGGATATAAAGTTTTAAAATGACAGAATAGGAGGATATAACACTTTTGGAGGTTTTTATTCTGTATTTTCAATGTCCGTAGGTCCTTTAAACGGTGTTGTAGCATACTGGTTTGTACATTTGCCTTACAAGCAAAAGATCCCTGGTTCGAATCCAGGTGGGCACAAAACCCTCTCACCATTGAGGGTTGTGCCAGTAAGGGCATCTGGCGTAAAAACCTATGCCAAATTACCAGTGTGGATTAATCTGCTGTGGCGACCTCTTGGTGGAGAACACAAGGGAGCAGCCAAAAGGTACAGTAGGTCCTATAAACAAAAGAACCATTTTGACCTGGTTCTTTGAGTTATAATAAACATTTTATTTGGTTTAGAAGTGGCCAAAACAACAATCTGGAACATTATTAAAAAGATGGAACGCACTGACAAATTTAGCAACACCAAAAGGCCTGGAAGACCATGGAAGACAACTGAAGTGAAGGATCACAGAATTCTTTATTTGGTTAAGAAAAATCCTTCACAACATTGAGCCAAGTCAGGAAAACTCTCAAGGTGGTAGGTGTATCATTGTCCAAGTCTACAATCAAGAGATGCCTTTATGAATGATAGAAGGTGCAAACCGCTGGTTATACTGAAGAACAGGAATGGCAGATTACATTTTGCCAGAAAACATCAAAAAGAGCCTGCCCAGTTCTGGAAAAAAAGAATCTTTGGACAGACAAAACCAATTAAAAACTTGTACCAGAATGATGGAAGAGAGAAGGAAAGGAACAACTTATGATTTTAAGCATACCACATGGCATGGGCATGTATGGCTGCACATTGAAAGTAGGTCACTAGTGTCAATTGATGATGTGACTGCTGATAAAAGTAGTATAATAACTTCTGTAGTGTACAGAACTATACTCCCCTCAGATTCGGGCAAATACTGCAAAACTGATCGGATGGCACTTTACAGAGCAAATGAACAATGACACAAAGCATACTGCTTCTCAAAGCAATGTGTTATTATTTGATGGCCAAGTCAGTCACCTGATCTCAGTATGCTTTTCAGTGCCTGAAGACAAAACTGAAGACAAAGGGACCTACAAACACGCAGCAACTAAAGGTGCTAGGGCCTGGCAGAGCACCTCAAAGGAGGAAACACAGCATTTGTGGATGTCCATGGGTTTTAGACTTTGGGCATTTATTGACTGCACAGGATTTTCATCCAAGTATTAACCATTATTCTTATATTTAAAATTACTGTAATTTGTACCATTACTTTTAAATCTCTAAAAAATGGTAGACTGTATAAAAATGGCTGCAATTCCAAAACAGTTAATACAATTCTTTTGGTAAATCCCTTGAATTAAAGCTGAAAGTCTGCACTACAAACACATTTTGACTTTTTGATTTAAAATCCTCTGTATCAGTGTACAGAGGTGAAATTACAAAACCGTGTCGCTGTCCAAAGCCTTATTGGCCTAGCTGTATACAGCACTTGTCTAGTCTCAGTTTGCTTTGCACTACAAGCCACATTCAGCCATACATTTATATCAACCATTATTCTATCCACTATCTACCTCACATCCACACCCCCGGCTGATTTAAATTTAACAGTTAAAATCACCAAGACATGTTTGCCTTCAGACTGTAAGAAGAAACTGGAACACCCAGAGTAAATCCAGACAGAACTCCACATGAAAAGGCGTCTGAGAGATTCACATCTACAACCTTTTTGCTGTGAACTGACATTGCTAACCACTGCACCCCCACACCGCCCACTTGTTGCTGGAACATAAAGTGTACAGAAAATATTCTTCACTATCTCTAAATTCATGACTGCGTACCTGACTGTTACATTATTTTTCAGATTTTAAAATCTTCACAAACTTGAAGGTTCATCAGAATTTTTTAGTAAAGCAAACCAAACTAATCAACGGAACTGAAATAGGAATTTAATACATCATTGTATACTTACGTTGCTTATGTTTTCATGTAATCTTAAGTGCCCAGAACTCCTTATAGCTATTCATCAAGGGCTTTTTTTATAACTCCACACTGGAATGCACAACACGGTGAAAAGTCTCACAAAGACAGCAGCATTGAAACTGGAAATGAATGAGGGCCCTGTTTTGTTTGGGCTTGTAGGTAACAGTGGCACAGTTTACTGATGTTTGTGCTCAGGGGTTGTGTGGTACAATGGGTATTTTGTTTGCCTGTGTGCTGCTGGCCAACTTCACTTGGCAAGAAAGGAGATACAGTTGAACTGCTGTGCAGCCAGTTCACCATGTAGAGGTCTGTAATGTCACAGAAGGACATACGTTACTGTGTTTCTCGTGTACATTTCTCACACTATCTGCATGTGACAGAAAGACATTTAGGTATTATTCAACTTCTGAAAAAAAGAAACATTTAATCAAAATCAGCATAATTTGGTGGAAGACAAACTAAGTACTATAGTTAAGAACAGTTTTGAGGCACTTTGAATAGTTCCATGTTATACGTGAACTTAAAGTATTGTTTTATGATTTTATTTCAGTCATTACAGAAATGCAGGTTTACAATGAATTGAACTAAATGGAGAGAATAGAAATTATAGACTGAAAAGGTGTAGGCTGAAAGTCTTAGCTTATTACACCCCCACTTTTTACATAGAGCATATTTCTAAATGGAAGACATTTTCTAAATAGATTTCTCAAAACAAAGACCAGAGCAAATAGTAAATTAAGACTAAATATTAAATTATCAATATTATATATTTTGTTGATACAATCTGTTTTAACTTAGTATTTTGAATATTTGAATTGCAATTACAATAATGTGACTTTTACTTAGCCTTAGACCACAAGCAGAATTTCACATCTGAGCAAACTCTACTGGAGCACCTCTACTTAAAAAGCATCTCTCAAGTGAAGGTTCATTTTCTTTCCCCACCCATATTTTCCCAGATAGTTTAGCAACCTTCTGCTCAGAGGTCTGTTTCACCATATTTTGTGTCACCACACCCTCCTATTGTGTAATTGATATAAAGTATATTTTCTCACCCTAACAGCTAAATCAGTCTCAAAACTGGGATGGTGAAAAATTCAGCCCAGCCACTAGGTAGAGCTCAGGGACTTCACTGACTGGGTGTGTTGCCGCTATTTATACATAATTCCTGAATGTGGCTGGTTTGTTCTACAGGTCAGAAGAGATAGGCTTTGACAAGTTTAAAAGCAGCAAGAAAAATAGTGGGAGTAAACACGAAAAACCAGTGTCATCCTACTCCTTCAGTCACATGGAGAACCACACAGATGCACATGTGTGTGAACACATTAAGATGATGACGCAAAGAAAATATAAGATGTGAGTCAGGTTTCGGATCAGAGTGCTTTTGTCCCTGCCACCAGTTAAGGACAAGGAACTAATGTCTAACACACCCAGTCTGACTACATGCACATAATAACCAAGTGTTTACTTGTCTCATTGTCCTTTTTTGTCTTCATTAAACAGTAGACAGCTGAAATGAGAGGTGAGTTTGGAGGTGTTGCAACTTCATGGTCAGATTCTTAAACCCCTTCTCCACAAAGATACCCCTTACTTCTCTTTTAGAGCTGATTAGTTTACCACCACCACCAAAATCCGAGTCAACTAATATTTTGTTAATATAGCAAACAGTATCGCGTTATCAAATGTGTGAATTTAATCTTTGGATTTTAGACTATTTAGACCCTTTTTAAAACATTCTGCCTAGACTTAACTCGATTAAAATAACATGTCAAATAATCAATAATGATTACTATTAGTTAGTTACAGCCCTAATACCTTTCTTTTATTAACTGTAATGGAGCTCAAATGGAGTTAACAATTAGTTTTATATTAACCTCCTGAGACCTGAGCTCTTGTTTCAGATTTATGAGCTGCAACAGGTCTATGTTGAATAGAATGAAGTGTAAGGCACAGAAAAGCCAAATGTAATGCCCCCATATAGGGACAGGTTTTCAGAAAGCTAAAAAAACATTCTTGAGTCTATGAATGAAAGTGATACTCATTGGTGTAGATATACTATACTGTAAGAACTGCAGGACGGTAAACTAAGTATTTCCTTCATTGTTAAAAGGTCTGATTTTTTCCCACTGGACTGTTCAGTCTTACTCAGGCCAGTGTCCACCTGTGTCTACAGAAACCATTACGTTGATTAACTAGACACGATGCTTTCCACTAGCGCCAACGCCTTTGTGGAATAACCAGTGGGAACCCATTATGAAGGCCTGCCTGTTCTCCACCACCCCCTGCCCTCTTTCCAGTCAAACAATACATCCCAACCCAAAGTCCAATGGTACTTATTGTGGGGGGCCCAAATAAACTTGAAAAACAATCTGATGAGCGCAAATGGTCTGAATTTGCCTTATGAATATTGTACATTACTCTTAAAGCAATAAAAGATTAAAAAATAAAACACACAGACTTAAGCTTTGTTCGCTATTTGTTAGGTCTTGTTTAATCCAAATTTACTTCTGGATCAGATCCAGATTAATTTTATTCTTGTTTTTATGTGGCCTTAGGCTTTGTTCACTACTTGGTCGGTATAAAAGTAGACACTGAAGTGATATTCATCTCATACATATAACATTTTGCCAATTTTAACATATTTTTTCCCTTTCAGATCCAGAAGTACCATTCATAATTGGGCCAGAGAGCTCAAATGAAACATCAACCTATTAATCCTCTGGGGGTATAAACCTACCAAGTTTAGTGAAGCTTCTTAAAATTTGCAATGAGTTATTGAGATAGCATTGCAAATTTGGATGCAGGAGCAGGGAGACCAGGTCAAAACCATAATATCTCCTGACTTTTGTTTGGGAGATAAAACTAGTGGTAAAACATCATAAACCATTTATTGCGTTATGAACTTTCACACTACTTACTGATAATTTAGTGAGGTTCCAAATGATGAGTCACTGTAAACTTCTGTTCACTTCATCAAGCTGCAGGAAATCACAGTCTGCAGGAACTAAAACTAAACTTTAAAGGAAGACTCTTAGTAGTCTGATTTTATAAAAGTAAACACAGCGATCAGTCAGGTTGAGCACTGGCAGCACCACACTCTCTCTGCACCACAATCATCTTGGAGACATAACATGCCAGTTAATTCCAGTCAAGTATTAGTGACACAGTGGTGCTGTCACAGTTGGTTTAGTTAATGCTGGTGACACACTTGACTGCCACTTTGATTCCGTGGCAAAGAAACAAAGAAACGATTGAGAAAGTATTTCCTACTGTGCAGGTTCCCCCTTTTTAACAAGTGCTACATTATCCTTATGACCATCTAAATTAGAAAGTAATGACAGGAAATAACACACACTGTTCTGGGGGAAAAGGTAGGTTAGTGTATGTTTGAATATTGTAGAGGTATGCTTTTAATGTGACTGAGAAGACCACATTTTGAAGCCACACAAGCCAGGACATGACTTCACTCTAGTTCAGGCTCAATAGTGTAAGTTGTTGCTGAGAAGCAGAGATTTGTTCTGTGCACGAAGGAAATGAATAATACAGAATGCAAACATGTAAAGGTTTGTATAATTTCTAAATGAAATGAATCCAGTTTAAAGCCTTTTAACACCTACTGTAATGCCTAGCATATACAAGTAACAACAGTCACCCTGTTTGGCTACCGAAAAATAATATGCACTCTACAATATTTTAGTAAATTTAGCATCTTACCACTTTATTAAATTATCCTTTCTGAACAACACTGCCTGGAAGTCAACTCTTGTCTCCTCCACATTTAGTTGTAAATGTTATTGTGCTAAAAAGTTAGTAGAAAATAACACCTATCACCACTGCCACTGATACTGCTCATCCAAAAGGCATCTCAGAGACAGTGATTTTATCTTCTTTCTTATGGTAAGTGATTCATTACCGTCTCCTTTTATGCGCAGAGAATATCTTGGAGAGTTGACATTTATCTAAATCGAAGCCCCCATGTATGATTTCATTCTCATCACCATTTGACTGAATATGTAATATCTTGTATTAAGCTTCTCCTGCCACTGTGGGAAACACTTATTCATGCTGTATAAACCTGTCTAACAGGACAGGGCACAAAAATGCTTTAGTAAACAAAACAGGAGTGCTAGCCCAGAACATTTGAAGGTCATGGCTTGTTCACTGTTTTATTTGTGTACAGTGCTGAGCCGGTATTTCATCCACATGTGCAGTATTAGTAATGTGACCCTGAATTAGAATGTTTCTTGTTCAACTTAAAATTATTGTGTGAGCTACACCAGTAAAAATCCAGTTTTGTAAAAATAAATGTAGCTATGCATTTAAAATATTTAACTTTAAACATCTACATAAAAAAGACAAGACTTAAGTTTGAACAATGTGTCAAAAAATTGAAAAGTGAAAGTTTTCTTTCACTGACAAAGATTTAGCCACACTTTTCATGATGACTGCTCCTGAATAGGCTTCTTAAGCCTTCTTTATGAATATGGAAAATTTAGAGAGAATCAGGATTTCTGTAGTTGTCCTTTCTTACAAGTAGCACAGAACAGACAATAGTTCACTTCAGATCCATTCTCACTATTTGAAATACTGTGTGTGGTTTAAGCACAAACCTGTCTGGATAGAGTGTGCAGGACGCAGTGCACATCATGCCCACTTGCTTGCTGTCAATACACTGTGTGCTTAATTTGCACATCAGCACAATCTGACATCACATGCATAAGAATGTTGTGCTTTGCAGCTGTTAGATTAAAGACTGGGTCATGTCTGATCCAATTGCTTTAGATATTTGCGTTCTTATATGCACTTTTTTTAGCAATCCCTAGAAAAGTTCAAGGTTGCTGTGCATTCGCAACAACAGCGTCAAACTTACGTTTCCAGATTTCCTTTTGGCTCCCTTATCAAAAAATATCCTCACAGTTGCATGGCTTAATATTCTGTGAATAATCCTTTTTCTTTATGCAAGTAAGAAAAATATCACCTACTACGTTACAATGAGAAAACGTGAGTATGTGTTGACCCTTAAGCCCCTGTCACACCATGACGATTTAACAAGCGTATGCCGACATAGGAAAAAAACTGCAAATACATGGGTGTACGTCATTATGTTCTAGAGAAGTTTTGTATTGTTAAGAGCATGCATAATTATGCCGGTATACGTGATAGTACGGTGAGGTTGCGAGAATATTTTGTGCATACACAAAACCTCCGATGTTTGCCAGCATATGGCTCTTATGTCCTGCATACGAGGACCATATGCTGCAGGTACTTAATGCATACAGAGACTCACGTAACTCATGTCAAAATACGTGGAGGTACATCATTGTTCTGCATATGCCAGCGTTTTAAGGGAATTTGAATGCGTCGGCATAAGCTTGTTAAATCGTCATGGTGTGGCAGGGCCCTTAGCTCCGTACACTCAGCTTTTATTGAACTTGCTTCGTACATCTGATGGCAGCTGATCCAGCAGGTTGTCTTCTACTATCAACCCACTTTGATTCAGCATGGGACAATCTCCTACCTCCAGAGGTAAAGACTCTAAACGGTTTCCTTTAATATCCAAACGGATCAGCTGGGCAAGGTTGGCTACTTTTGAGCTAAGGTACAAAAGGCGGTTGTTACTAAGAACCAGTGTCTTTAGCCTTTTACAGGAGAACAGCTCCTCTGGCACTGATTCTAAGGAGTTGAAAGCTGCAGAGAAGAACTGCAAGCTCTGCAAAATGCCCACTTCAGAAGGGAGAGAGGTGAGACGATTGTGGGAAACATCAAGGTGCTTGAGTTTGGTGCAGTAGAAGAGCCGAGAGGGAAGCTTTTCTAGCTTGTTCCAGCTAATGTTCAGGGTTTCCAAGGAATGCAGCTTAACTATATGCTCAGGGATGTAAGAGATTTTGTTGTGCCAAAGTCGGAGTGTCACTAAATGCTGGCAGTGCTGTAAGCTCAGAATCTCCTCCACAGTGGTAAGTTTGTTTTCCTTCAGGTCCAGCTCCTGCAGATTGCTCAGGCTGAAGACGGCGCTTGGGATGCGCTCCAGCCCACAGGCTACTAATTCCAATGAATTCAAGTTGGTTAATTTTTTCAGGATGCTTAAAGCCTGGATCTTGGCAGCTTCATTGTGGATGGATAACTGTTGCAACTGCAATGCAACATCTGCTATACTGGATGGGATCTTTGTGAGGTTGCAGCGAAGGGTAAGAACTCTTAAAGCTCTAAGTTCTTTGAGGGAATCCAGAGTGGCACTTTTGGACACCTCACTGGTTAAAGGACCAGTCAGATGCAATTCCTCCAGGCACTGTAGGGTGTACATCCACACTGGAACTTCTTCTGAACTTGCAAAAACTAGACGTAGAACCTTTAAGTGTTCCTTGAAGTGGTTCAGGGCAGGTAGTTGGAGCTTTGCAGGGCAGTAGATCAGTGACAGCTCCTGAAGCGAATTCAACTTTGCGACACTAGCTGGGATGATGACATTTGTAACCTGGTCAAGTTTGAGTGATTCCACTTCAGGAATCTCAAAAGCTGTATCAGGAAGCCCCGGTAACATTAACAGGTGGAGCTCCTGCCGGTTACTAGAGTTTTTGACTAGACGGGTGCGAAGCTTTTTGGCAGTCCACTCATTGTTCAGGTTAAGCTGATGGAGGCGGCTCTCACTGACTTCAGAAAGAAAGACGGCAAACCTTTTAGAATAAAGAGCATCATACTGGTCCACCAGGTGTAGAAGGAATGCAAAATCATTCTTCACATCTGGTATGTCATTAATACCCGTCTCCAGTCTGACCTGATCAAAGCAATACTCCTTCAGAGGACGATGGAACAGCCAGTAGAGGGTGTAGATCCGTAGAATACCAAACACCCCCACAAAGCAGATATAGCAGTAGGCAAGCTTGGAGAAAAGATGGGCTTTGTTGTGGTTACAGCAATAGACATCAAAACCAGTCAGCTCAGGTGGAACCAAACAACGCACAACTATCTCAATGTTTGGTGCCAGCACCGCAGTGTAGATAATGATTAAAAGAAATTTGAAGACCTTTAGGGAGGTCTGCAAAATGTACATATGATACAAAATGTCCGCTTCCTCTACATGAGTTCGAAACTTCTTCACCTTTTCAAATAGAGCTTTGGCCTGCTCACCTTCCTTCTTATCCAATAAAGAAGGGGAAGACTGAGGCTCTGGACTTTTTTTTTCTGGATTAGACTTAACAGAGGAGGATCGTAGAAGGCCCACAGTCTCCTCTTCATCTGGCTGTCGTTCTGTGGAGCCTTTTGACATAGTGTTCTTCCTCCAGCTGACCAGTTTCTCTTCTCCTCTTTCCTCAGAAACTTCACTCAGAGCTCTCGTGGTCCAGGGTGAGTCAAAGCACTTGTCAAGAATATTGACAAATAGATCAATTTTAGAAGACGTCCCAGGAAACTTGAACCAGAAGCTGCTTGCTACCATGAAGATCACAGTGTGGATAACAACGAGGTATGGGAAGTACTTTGCGTACCAGTGGACAAACCTCTCATAGCAATAGTGGTTGACAAACACATACTGATGAATGTCCAGATTGTTCTTCCGGCCGAACACCTCCACTATGATGGGACTTGCAGGGCTCACCAGTGTGTGATGCAATGTCTCATTCTCCCCATAACTCCGGATGTGGCTACAGCTGATTGCTTCGCGTGTTGGGCTGGTGAAGTGGCTCGGCAGACATGCAATCTTGTCTTGGGTGAGCTGTAAAAACAAAAGGATGAAAGAAATAACAAATGAGGTGGCACTGAGAGAAGAAAGGAAAATCATAGAAACGTATAAAAATGAATTTAGGTAAAAATGCCAAGCAGTCTTAGATGTTATTCAACAAAAAGCCTTAACTGTAGCTGTAAACTAACAGGTGATGCATTATAGGTAAGGTTGGAGCCTAGATTAGAGCCAATCCTAGATGTCACTAGATGAGAGGACAATATCAATTAATGAATATTGATATAGCCTATTTTTTTGTACCACCACCTACAATATATAACAATAATTATTAATAATATTGCATAAATGTGATCTGACCCAGCTAAGCATCAGAAAATGGAGAAATAATTGTGTATGTACAAAACACTTGTACTAAAATCTACATGTATCCATTATACAATCACACCTACATTATTAAGTTCAGCTGTTCAACTGCTCATTCAGGCAAATATCTAATCAGCCAATCTCATGGTAGCAAGTCAATGCATTTAGGCACGTTGACGTTGTCAAGACGACCTGCTGATGTTCAAAGTGAGCATCAGAATAGGGAAGAAAGGTGATTTAAGTGACTCTGAACATGGTATGGTTATCAGCACCAGACAGGTTGCTCTGAGTATTTCAGAAATTGCTGATACACTGGGATTTTCTTGCATAACCATCTCTACATTTTACAGAGAATGGTCTGAAAAAGAACATTTCTAGTGAACAGTTTTCTGGGCAAAAATGCCTTGTTGATACCAGAGGTTAGAGGAAAATGGCCAGACTGATTTGAGCTGATATGAAGGCAACAGTGACTCAAATAATCTCTCATTGCAACCAAGGTATGCAGAAGAGCATGTGTAAATGCGCAACATGTCGAACCTTGAGGTAGATAGGCTACAGCAGCAGAAGATGACACCAGGTATCCCTTCTGTCAGTTAAGAACAGGACACTGAGTCTGCATTTTGTATGGGCTCACCAAAATTGGACAGCAGAAGATTAGAAAAATGCTGTCTGGTCTGATGAGTCGTCATTTCTGCAATGACATTCAGACAACAGAGTCAGAATTTGGTGTGAACATGAAAGCATGGATTTATCCTGCCTTGTATTAGGGGTTCAGGCTGGTAGCTGCAGTGTAATAATGTGGAGATATTTTCTTGGTACACATTGGGTCTCTTAGTACCAGCTGTACATTGGTTAAACACAACAGTCAACCCGAGTACTGTTGTTGACCATATCCATCCCTGTATGACCACAGTGTCACACCATGTCACAAAGCTCAAATCATCTTAAACTAGTTTCTTGACCATAACAATGAGTTCATTGTACTTAAACGGCCTCCACAAGTCACTAGATCTCAATCCAATTGAGCACCTTTGGTATGTGGTGTAATGAGAGATTCACATCATGGATGTGCAGCTGACAAATTTGCAGCAACTGTCTGATGCTATCATGTCAATAGGGACCAAAATCTTAAAGGAATATTTCCAGCACTTTGATGAATCTATGCCATGAAAAATTAAGGCAGTTCTGAAAGCAAAAGAGGGGCCAACCTAGAACTAAAATGTACCTTTCGGCTGCTCCCTTGTATTCTCCACCAAGGGGTCGCCATAGCGGATTAATCCGCATTGGTTTTACATTGGATGCCCTTCCTGACGCAACCCTCCATGGTGAGAGGGGCTTGTGTCCCCACTTGTAATCGAACCAGGGACTTTTCGCTTCAAAGGCAAATGCGCAAACCACTACGCTACCAGGGACACTAGCCAACCTAGAACTAGCAAGGTGTATATAATGAAGTGGCCGGTGAGTAACTGAGCATCCTAACTACTGCATATCTAGCACTGTTGTCTAAAGAAAGAAGGGGAAAATATCTTTTAAAAAACTTTTTAAAAACTTTTTTAAAAAAATTAAATAAATTTTAATACTTTCTACAAACTTATGCTGTGGGGGAAACCAAATTCAGTTCTGCTTAACTGACCTACAGATACCCTGTATGTCCATTATCTCACAGATCTCAGCATTTGAACCTTATTTCAGTGTGATTTCATTGAGCAACTCTACACTCCTGATCCGGCAGAACTTGTAGAGCCTGTACATGGTGTAACGGTCCAGACAACTACTTCACAGACCAGCTGAATGTTTCCAGTGTACTACTCCTCTGTTATTGGTATTTATACCTAAACTTTAATTTGGTGTATTATAATTAGAATAATAAATTGGCAAAATAACACCTACACCTTTGAGGCTTTAAAGAGAAGGAAACAAGTAGTGGAATTTGTAAGTTATAATATCATGGATTGCACTGTAGTTCATTTGCTTTTCTTCTGTGCTATTTTAATGTGACACAGAAATGATAATCATGTGGTGAGAAACACATTAAGCAGCCAGTTAGTGATCTGAACATGTAGAAAGTGGGTCAGGAGAGAAGAGTTAGTTCACTTATGGTGCCTGTGTTTTTGCCTGACTTGGAGGTCAGATAATGTGGTGGCATGCGCAGTGAGACAGAGGACAAATGTCCCCACTGGTTCTCCTGACATGCCACAATAGATGCAGGACAAGGAAATGTACTTTCTTCATCTGGTAGCTTATCGTAAGTTAGTAATCATTTTTTATCAGTTCAGTTTCCTGGCTAACACTTTCAAAAAACTTATGAACACAAAATGCAGATGCCTCACCTGCAAGGTGCACCCAAAGACTCCAATCATGAGCATGGCGATACACAGGTACTCAGAGAAAACATCCCACCATGGTTTCAGGACCCGATACTTTGCGTTGGGCTCTATGCCCAGGTTTCTGAATTCACCCACTGGGATCATGATGACTGATGCTTCACACTGGTGAAAGCAAAGAGTGACTTTGAGCACTGAGGCAAGAACAGGCTTTCTGTACAGTCTCCAGAGAAAATCTTGTCAAAGGTTTTAAAGTTGTATGACACAAAAGAAAACACACACACAAAGACACACACACCTGACTGTTTTTTCAGGGGGAAACAACTGACTACAAGCTTTAGGGATTTATGGCTTTCAATGAGTGGGTTCTCCTGTGCTCAAAAGGGATTCAAAGTGGATAAACTAGTCTGACAACAAAGAGGATCTATTTCTTTGTAGAGAATGACAGAAATTCTGAATGTAATTCTAACTTGATAGTTATTAGCACAAAAAGAAGCACAGAAGTTCAACTCTTTTAGTAACACTCCTGCTTCACAGTGAATTAACTTCTGATGGGAATTGTTTACATGTGACTACTGTGGTAAACATACAAATCACTGCAGCAGATTCCTGTGGGATTTTAACAGGCTACTTCCATCTTGACAATATCTTCTTTCAACAGCACAACTTATTTTACAGCGTAGATGAAAGTGGCGTTGTCACCTATCCAAAATGTAAGAGGTAAGTTCTCTCCGTGGGGCTACCTGAGAACTGAAACTAACGCAGCATGCTCATAATGACTTACCTGCCAGTGGTTTGTCAGTCTCTAATGTAGCTTCAGTTTATCTCAGAGGTGTCAGCCGACACAGCAACGTGGAAGCAAGCGTCAGCCAGGTGAATGTTACATACCTGCTTGCGAAGAGGATCCACTGGTGTCCGGTAGCAGTAGCATGAGTTTTTTTCATCACTTTCAGAGGAGCGCACCGGTGTGAAGTTCAAAACTACAAGAGACATCCTGCCGAGACTTTCAAAATAAAGCTACACCCAACAAGCCTGTTCAACGCGTCTGAGCGCTAGCTTCACAGGGGTAGACTTCGTGGAGTCTATAGGCCTCTGTTATATTTACATATTTTATTCCTAGCTGCAACTACCTTGATGAGAGTAATAGGGGAAACAACATTTTAAAAGACACTCTTTACACTTTTGCTTACTTCCTGAAATGCACCTGGCATGCTAGGAATGTAACTTAGTACATCTGAGTAAGTACTTTACTGAAGTACAGGTTTAATACACTTGTACTTTAAATATTTCAATGTTACTCTACTTTCTGCTTCTACTCTGCTAGATTTTGAATGCAAATATTGTACTTTCTACACCATATTTTGAAGCGTTAGTTTGTCATTATTTACACTGAATACCTGGGATTAACCATCCAAAGCAATGGACAGAGAACAAGAGAGGTGAAGAAGAGAGTGCAGGCAGGGTGGAGTGAGTAGAGACGAGTGTCGGGGTGAAGAACAGCAGAAGGATAGCTGAGTTTGAGCAGTTTAGAAACAAAGTCAGAGAGGCAAGGCTGAGATGGTTTGGAAATGTTCAGAGGAGGGATAGTGGATATATTGGACAAAGGATGTTGGAGATGGAGCTGCCATCCATGAGAGAAGTTTCATGTACGCTATCAGTCAAAAGTTTGGACACACTTGGCCATAGTGGAGTATGGCCAAGTGTGTCCAGACTCTTGAGTGGTAGTGTATATTGTGAAGGAGGACATGCAGAGAGTTGGTGTGACAGAAGAGGATGCAAGGGACATAGTGAGATGGAGGCAGAGGATCCGTTGTGGTGACCCCTGAAAGCAGCAGCTGAAAGAAGATCGCGAAGAGACGAATTACATTTTTTTTTCAAGCTACCCAGCAGTAAATAAACAATTGAAATCATCAACAGCTGCAACATTAAAGTGATATACACATCATTAAATCAATAATTATGATCTAATAATGTCATAGATATGATTTCAAAAATACAGTTCTTCAGAGATTTGCAAATCTCATAAACCAATATTTCATTTACAAAAGAACATAAAAAACATAGGAAATGCTCAAAATTAGACATTTTGCTCTTTCAAGAAAAATACTAGCTCATCTTGAATTAACACATTACTGTGATTATCATTTTTTTTATTAACACATCTCAAAAAAGTTGGGACAAAGGCAACAAAAGGCTAGAAAAATAAGTGGTACTAAAAAGAAACAGCTGGAGGAACATGCTGCAAATGATTAATTTAATTGGCAACAGGCCAGTAATGTGATTGGGTATGAAAAGCGTACCTTAGAGAGGCAGAGTCTCTCAGAAGTAAAGCTGAGCAGAGGCTCAACAATCAGCAAAAAAATATGTCTTCAAATTGAGGAGCAACTTCAGAAAATTGTTCCTTCAATGAAAATTGAAAAGACTTTGAATATTTCATCACCTACATTACATAATATTGTTAAAAGATTCCGAGAATTTGGAGACATCTCTGCACGCAAGGGACACAGTGAAAAACCAATATTCGATGCTGGTGATCTTTGGGCCCTTAGGTGGCACTGCATTGCAAAAAGGCAATTCTGTTATGGAAATCATTGCATGGGCTCAGGAAGACTTCCAGAAATAAATGTCTGTGAACACAGTTTACAGTGTTATCCACAAATGCAGGTTAAAGCTCCGCCATGCAAACAAAAAGCCATATGTGGACATGATCCAGAAAAGTCATCATGTTCTCTGGGCCAAAGCTCATTTAAACTGGACAGAGGCAAAATGTAAAACTGTTCGGTTGTCAGACAAACCAAAATTTGAAATTCTTTTTGGAAATCATGGACATTGCATCCTCCAGACTAAAGAGGAGAGAGACTAGCCAGCTTGTTACCATTAGTGCCTATGGTACTGACAACTTGCACATCTGGAAAGGCACCATCAATGCCGAAAGGAATATACAGGTTTTAGAGTGACTTATGCACTCCTCCAGACTATTGCTTTTGCTGGGAAGCCCTTTCATAATTCAACAAGACAATGCTAAACCACATACTGCAGCTATTTCAACAGCATGATTTTGTAATAGACGAGTCCTGTTGCTGAACTGGTCTGCCTGCAGTCCAAGCTTTACACCAACTGAAAACTTTTGACGCGTCATGAAATGCAAAAAACAACAAGACCCAGGACTGTTGAGCAACTGGAATCCCTTAGCAGACAAGAATGGGACAACATTCCTCTCCTAAAAGTCCAGCAACTGGTGTCCTGTGTAGCTGATGCTACACAGCGATAAACATGTCCCTGTTCCAACTTTTTTGAAGCATGTTGCTGCCATCAAATTCAAGATGAGCTACTATTTTTCATGAAATAGCAAAATGTCTCACTTTTAACATTTAAGATTTTTTTCAGTTTTTTTTTTTTTTTTGCAAATAAACCATTGGTTTATGAGTTTTTCAAATCCTTGCATTGAGTTTTTAGTTATATCTTAAATAGTGTCCCAATCCTTTGTGGAAATTTAGTTTTGTTTTGATTATATGAACCGCTGCACTATTAAACTACTTAAGTAGGATTATAACTTTTACTCAATTAAAAGTCACTTTCTAAAAAATTAAACATCTGTTTAAACTCCTGTGCAGCATCACTTCATGTAAAAAATCTATAGCAGGACACAGGGCTGCACATGAGCCTGAAAATCACACCCAATGTTTTCTATGCAGAATTTCAATACTGATTTTATTTCAGATTAAATATTCAGATTTCCTGTGAGACCCTCCTGCCTTGTTCTTGGTCCCCCCATGCCACACCGTTTTAAAAATCATGGAAATTCCCCTGCATACCCACAATTTTCCTCAACAAACAACAATCAGCCTAAGAAAACACAAGCACTACTCTGATGTTGTAGAGACTTTAAAATGGTTCAGTTGTGGTTGTTAAGTAGCAAGGCTTGGCTCATTTAAGTCAAACCATGAGGAGTCTCATTATTTTTAAATCACAGGTTGCAGAATGTGTTTCCCCCCATTTTTTAATAGCTCATACTGTGATGGTATTCAGGAATTGAAAGGAAAAGAGGAAGTTAGCACACTAACATTCTTTTTGCTTAAAACTCATGTTGAATCACAACATTTTTACTGTTTGTAGTGTATTAGTGGCAAGAATCAAAAGTCACATGCCAAGAAACATATTTAGAGGCCTATTGACGTCAGCACAAAAACTGCACACAGAGCTTCATGGCATGGGTTTCAATGACTGAGAAGCTGCATGGAAGCCTTACATCACCAAGCTGCCTCTGGACTCTGTAGTGGAAACATGTTTTGTGGAGTGAGGAATCACACGTCTCTATCTGGCTCAATGCAATATTTCTGTCCATATAGTGCATTTTAAAGATATGTTTTCTTCCTATAAGGAACAGATGGCACATTTCTACAGCTTCTATCTTTTTTAGGGCTGTGGTATCTCTGTGTTTGCCAAGATTAAGTCTTAATACTCATGTAAATCCACATAATCAGGGAGTTTTCCTCCTGGATAGTATAAATAATGGTCTAACTTATCCACCTGCAGTGTTTAGCCAGGAAATTAGATGTGTTGCCAGTTATCATGGGTGGTCGGCAAATAACATACTATGCTTTTACTGACTGTAAAATACATTATGAAAAAACATCACCATGACCCATTAACATCTATAGCTATAGTACAGACTAAACTGGTAATACTTAAAATGCCCCAAAAAAGTTTGTAGTGTGTTTACTATGAAGGTGCTTTAGCTCTCTCTAGTGGCCACTGCTGCTCTGAAAGCCCAGACTTAAATGTACACTCACCAGCCATTTCATTAGTTACATCTTGCTGGTACTGGGGTTGGAACCCCTTTCTCATTCAGAACTACCTCAATTCTTCATGACAGAGATGCAAGAAGGTGCTGGAAACATTCCTTAGAGATTTTGGTATTGTATTTGCATCATACAATTGGTGCAGATTTGCTGGCTGCACGTCCATGATGCAAATCTCCCATTATGTGGGAGATAGACATGGTCAGCAACAATACTCAGGTAGGTGGTGGCATTTAAACTATGCTCAAATGGTACCAAGGTGTGCCAACACCATTACACCATGGCATTACACCACAGCCACCAGCCTGAACTGCTGAAACAACAGCAGAAACTGAGAATTATCTGCAGGCCCAGCCAGAATCTGCAGATTTTTTCATAGTTTTCTGCAGAAATCCAGGGGGAAATCTGCAAAATTCTGCAGTTTATTTGCTTGTTACATTACTCTTCAAATTCTGTGGAGAATCTGTAGAATCCGTGAGGTGGATTCCCTGTGGGCCTGCTCATCAGACCAGGAAACATGATTTCATTCTTCGATTTTTCAATTTTGGTGACCTTTTGGAAACTGTGGCCTCAAGTTTCCTGTTTCTAGCTGACATTCGTGGCACCTGGTATGGTCTTCTGCTGCTGTAAGCCCACCTGCTCCAAGGTTCAACATGTGTTCAGAGATGCTCTTCTGCATACCTTGATTGTAACTACTTATTTAAGTTCCTGGTGCCCTCCTATCAGCTTGAAGCAGTCTGGCCATTCTCCTCTGACCTCTGGTATCAATAAGTCATCTTCTCCCAGTGAACTGCTGCTCACTGGATATTTTGTATTTTTTGGCTGTTCTCTATAAACTTTAGAGATGGTTGTGTAGGAAATAGGGCACCAACCATCATGCCATGTTCAAAGTCCCACAAAGTACCTTTCTTCCCCATTATAATGTTTGGTTTGAACTTCAGCAGGTTGTCTTGAGTATGTCTACATTCCTACTTGCATTAAATTGCTGCCATATTATTAGCTCATCGCATATTTGTATTATCAAGCAGTTTACCAGGTATTTCTAATGAAGTGCTGGTGAGTGTTTAATTTTAACACAGATCATCAGGAAGATAAGAGAGAGACAGATAAGTAAAATTATTACATTACTACAGCAGTACAATAAACATTTTATTTTACAATGGCTTACTGTACAGGGTATTTTTTCTGGAAAAATGTACAAAGCAGACAAACATTCTCATTTCCATTCCAACTACTGACTGGACAGAAAAAAAATCCCTTTCAAGGTGAAGCATCTTTTCTTCTAATTTTTTAACGAACATCCAAAACTAGCATCATCAGGCATTCCTACTTTGTTACAATGCATGCTAGTTATTAAAAACACTACACCAGAGTCTAATTCAGTACAAAGCTGATGTCAGTTTAGAGGAACAAGAACATCACAAAGGACCTGAACAAATAAATAAAAAAGTGAGTTCTTAAATTCTGTACAAGACTTTTAGAATATCAATGTACAAAACATTACTTAAAAACTTTTGTAGCTTAAATTGCTGTTACAAATACATTTTTTAAGCAAGTCTTTGTCATTAGCATACAATATTTGAACACTAATGCACAAACATGGTGATTTCTGTTTGAGGTCTTGTGGATGTAAAAACCAGAAAAAAGTCAACTGCAGGTGGGAGCTTCTCGATTCTTTCAGTGATTAGTGTTTTTTACATTTAAAACACTTTCAGTGAGATGTTTGAATCTATACTTTTTAAATGCTACAGTGCTGTTTTCTCTAAACACAGTTGAAACTCATTCCTTCTGTTGGCGCTTTGCACTCCAATCCCACCAAACAACACTGACAAGATGAGAAGAGGCAACACTCCATATTTTGCCAGTCTTCTTCTAAAATTTCACATTTTATGCAGTCAGTGAAAGGACACATTTGTTACAACCCTGTCACTGTAATGTCCCAAAACTCTTACATCAACATTTGAATTTGTAACAATGGCCCTCATGCAAGAACCATTTGCTTAAACAGAATTTTTATTGAGACAGTGCAGTAGTTTACACACTTGCCTCACATGTGAAAGGTCCCCAGGAGGAGACAAAAGTGGTCACAAGTCATTGTACTCCTCGTGCCGGTCCCAAGCCCAGATAAATGGGAGGACTGTGTCAGGAGGGGCTTCTTGTGTAAAATCTGTATACAATCACACATGTGGATTATTACACTGTGGCAACCCCTTGAGTAAAAGGAAGAACTAAAGGTACCTTCTACCATTACCACCATAATCTGAGATGACGAGACAAGTCAGCGGCACTCACACAACTGCCAAAAACTGCTGCTCGAGGAATAAAACTCAGTCGCCAGTTTATTATTAGACACCCCTAATTAAAGCTAATGCTGTGTAATATGACAGTTGTGCAATAATCCTGCTTTCATGAAGGTTGCAATTTCTGATGGAGATGTTTTTAAAGTAGATGTTGAGTTTGTTGAATTATACATTATAGTGACAAAAGTTTATTATTTTATGATCAATGAAAGAAGGCTAAACAATAGAAACAACTATGAAAGTGGGATTCATGCAGGGCCATTCCATTAGATGGTTAGTTCTTGCTGGGTTTACCAAATAAACAGGCAACTGAGTGTCAGGTAGTTATGTATGAAGGGACAAGGGTTTTTTCTTTGAATGGTACACTCTTACATGGACTAGTGCTGCAGATCAGGGATCCCACCACTTCCTAGTAATGGAAACTTGATGGGTGAGTCACTAGCAAGTGACAACAGATGCCTGACATGTTCTCTCCCTCTCCTACAATCTGCAAACACTGAGTTGCACCTAGGATGACCAGATGTCCCCCCCAGCAGTATCTACTGAGAAATAGTTTTAGTGCCTTTTGCTAGTTTGTTTTAATTTTTCACAAGAGAAACTATAGCGTTAAGTGACACAGTATGTGTGTTAGAAGCAGCTAAAAATGGCTAAAATTGTCAGATATAACTAAAAAAGGCATGCCAATCTATGGATGCAACTCTCCTTAAACCCAAAGATGGCTACCAGACAGAACAGCAGCTGAACTAAAAGACAATACAAGAGCGTATAAAGACTGATGCACGAGATCATAAGAACAAACATAAGCTTCCTTGTATCTTTATTGTAAAAGTTACATTAAAATATATTTGGCCTTTAGAAACTAGATGCCAATGCACTAACCTGCAATTTACTGAATTTTTTTTTAAGACTACCTTCTAGCATTGCTTAGATGTTCCACACAAGCACAGTGTTTGCTCCCCATTTAGTTTGTTGGGATCCAGTCACCCTAGCTGCACCTGACTGGACGAACGCCTTGTACAGACCATTTGTGCCTGGATTTCAAATTGAAACCAAGATGGTGGCCTGCTTGAAAACTTTCTCTTATATTACAAGAATAATCCAGCGAGATGTATTTTTGAAATCATTTAATATGAGAAATGAGCTTTGGAGTCACAGAATCAGTCTTCAGTTTAGATCTACAATGAATAATTAAAAGATTTTTAGGGAGTTTTCAGATATTGGATGACCACTTTGCATGTAGCCCAGTACTCATCTTTATGGAAATAAAGAGAGAGGAAACTTTATACACATTACAATGCTTCTAGAAAGCACTGCAAAAGTGGCTACATAGGCAATGAATGGGAAGGAAATGATGGCTCCTGTGAACATGTACCATAAATCTGTATCAAACAGCTTTTGTTGTCACATTTTTTCAGATGCTAAAATGCCTACAGACACTGCTACATTTGTTATGTTTCAACATCAAGACATGAAGTTCTTCAGTCTGGAATACTTTTTTACTTGCAGACTCTGATTTTGGAAAGATTGGATTAACTGGAAATTGGAAACAAGTGATATATAAGCACACCTCAAGTTAGAAGTTTTGTATTAAAAAACCCCACAAAAAACAAGTCCTTGCATGCAGACCATTGTTGTGTTAGAGCTTCATCTTGCGGTGGTCTGGGTTAACACTTATTTTCTTCACAGCACACAGTGACTCAGCTTGTGTTGCCCCACACAAGCACCACAGGAGAATATACTGATATAGTGATAATGCCCACAGGCACTGTAATGGCACTTTGATCTCTGCCTATACACATAAATGCTACTTTTTTGAAGTATTTCCCTCTCCTATTAGATTTAGTTTGCTCTGCGCATACAATACAGACCCTCTGATGACTCGCTGTGACAGTAAAATGACCTTTTTAGAATGAAGCCCTTTTCTCAAACCTCATAAACGGTGATCTAGCTGAGGACCTTAAATGCCACAGAAGAACACACAGATGGATTGAGGTCCACCAGATTCAGCTGGTCACATCCAACACAAACAAATTAATAACATTTGAGGTCCTGGTGAAGACTGTTTATACTTAACTGCCAATACTCATTTTGAATGACCAGACTGACTGAGGCAGAATGTGGCGTTTCACCTCACACCGATTATTCTGTGCATTCAGTTCTAAGGGCCCTTATTTTGATTTGGGAAGACCAATCAGTTTTAGGATGCTTGTTTGCACATGTTTGTCAGTGTGTAGTTGGGTCTTGCTGTGATCTTCATGTGTTTTTGCCAGAGGGCCCACTCTGCTGCTTGTCTTTCTGACTCTCAGATGTCTGACATTTTGAAAGATCCTTTTGGCAGGGCTCCATGGTGACGGCCACTCCCACACCACTCCGCCCTGATGTCATGTGTGTCACCTCTGACCAAGTGTCCTGCTCTGGGTCATAACATTCAACACTGTCGAGGAAAGTGGTGCCATCATAACCTCCTGTAAGCATAGCATTGATTATTTGTTTGGTCACTTTGAACTGCATACACACCCTGCTCAAAGGTAAATTCTAAGTCTTAAAATGAATTATGTTTTACATTTTGAAAAACACTAGCCTCATGGAACCAGTAAGGTGACTCAAATTTAATTACAATGTTATATAGAGCTCATGATAAATTTAGCATATAATACAGAGATCAATATTTGATGGACCTAATACAACATATATGAAAGCAGAAACTTTCATTTTATTTTTTCTCACAGCTAGCTTCAAAGAACAAACAAACCAGGTGTCTTCACGAGAAACATTTTTATCTTCACAAAATTAAATTAAGCAAAAGGAGTAAGCAAAAAATTAAATTAGACAATTACGTTAAAAAATTTAAAAGATTTTAAAAACGGTCCTACAATTTAGTTGGACTAAAATTTGATAGTCAGCACCACAATGTCCAAAGAAAATGTATTTGACTAATGGTAAGTAAACCCTTTGAGATTACCTGCATTTATTTATAAATTTGTCTTGAAACATGATCCAGTCTTCATCTAAATTACTTTTATCAAGAGAATTTGAAATAATACCTCAGACGTAGAAGCACATGACTGATAAGGAAACCTACCAGGACTAAGTAGTGGGTTAAAGCTATGTGTGCACCAAGTGTTTGACTGAGAAAGGAACTTTGTTCCATTGCTTGTGGGAATGTGCAAAGATCCAAAACTTCTGGAAGGATGTTATACAATGTCTGTCTGAAATTTTCAATGCCAAAGTCCCTTTAAATGCTAAACTATGTGTGCTTGGAATATACCCAGAGAACTTTCTACAAACACAGAAACAGTATGCAGTTTTGGACTTTGGACTTCTACAAGCCAGGAGAGCTATGCTGGAAGAGTATGGACGCTCCTACAATGAAGATGTGCATTAGATTCAAGATTCAAGATTCAAGATTCAAGAGCTTTATTGTCATTTTCAACCACATTTAGCTGACACAGAACATGGTGAGATGAAATAGCGTTTCTCCAGGACCTGGAGCAACATATATAAGACATGTCTATATTCTGTCATATAGACATATGACAGAAGGGATTTTTTTTTTCCCACAGTTTAAAATTTAGGTTAAAAATAAATAAATAAAGTGCAACGTGTGCAACATAGTGCAATAGTTGCAACCCATGCAAAGAACAGTAAACAATTACAGAACAAAAACCCTTTTTCGTCTGACCCAGATGAACGTGGTGCGAAAAACAAAATTGTGCAAAAAAAACAGTACATAAGAAAGGCACAATGAAAAGACAACACAAGAACAAGACACTAGCATCGAAAGAAAAAGAAGTGATGTGCGGTGGCAGCGG
>VUQH01032106.1:0-16040 GCA_015106775.1 Etroplus canarensis
TCCATCATATCACCAGCTCTCTCCCTGTACCAGTCATAGTCCCTACATTTAAAGTCCCTACTCTCACCTCCACCCTCCTACCTTTCCTTCTCTCTCTCTGCCTCCTAACACGCTTTCCCCCTCTCCCCCTCCTTGGTCTTCGGCCAACAGTAGCATAGTTTCCACCCTGTTGGCTAACGGCACCGGAGGCGGTCGTTGTTAACCCGGGCCGTGAACGATCCGGTATGGAAGTCATGTTATGAATCCTTATATTTGATTTGGCAACTTTTTTACGCCGGATGCCCTTCCTGACGCAACCCTCACCATTTACCCGGGCTTGGGACCGGCACTAGGACTACACTGGCTTGTGGGCCCCTGTGGCTGGTTTAGCATTAAATAACAACAACAATAATAATAAAGTCACTGCTGGAAAATAAGGTGGGTATAAACATAAGGTGGAGTGAAACTAAGCTGGATAAAAAAAAGTATATATGTGTCATTCTGACATTTATTTTCATCGAAGAACGTATCCCAAGTACCTAATTCATTTATTCTGAAAATATTTATTTTATTTTCTAAACCGGAAGTTTGTCATTGTTTGCAAATACGTAATTCCGCTTTGTCCGATTTGCGTGTAGATGAGTGTTATTTTTGTTTTTTCTGTGTCGCCAGTTTTCAGACTAAGGATAGCACCTGCGTGCTTTTTCGCCAGTTAAATATAAAGAAAATGTAAAACTACACATTCATTCCAGTTACTTTTGCTAAATAGCAGCACAGCTCCGTTAGAGACAGTTAGCTTAGAGTTTTGTAGCTCAGCAGATGTGACACATTTCAACAGGTGTTGGTTAAACGCAGGTAAAGCCAACGCGTGGAGCTTTTTCTGAGGGACCTGCAGTGAGGAGAGCTCCAGTCGAATGCTTTCTTTTTTGTGGTTGCAGGTCTGGTATCTGTGTTACCTGCTTTGGACAGTTCTTTGATTGTAAATCTAAAAGTTTATGTCTAAAATTGATCACACGTGTGTGTCATGATCTTCAGCTGCGTGCTGTTGAGCCTCAGGTCTACGCGTTCAAAAAGTGTTTGTTTACAGAGGCTATTTGCTGTTCATGAATTGTCATCTAGGAATCAGCATTCAGTATCTGTCAGTCATTGTCAACAAGCCAGAGCAGTTCTCGTTAAGCCGCCTGCACAGCCGATCGGACTTCAGGTAACGAAGAGAAAATCATGTTGATCTTAAAAAAGTATAACATGGAAATCATTCACAGGTTTTCTGTTACAGGTGCTAGCAAAGTCCTATTTGCGTCTGCTCCCAGTGTGTGATATGCAGCCTGCCAGCATCTCCTATGGAAGAGACACCACCGCAGTTGCTTCAGATGATGATGATGAGGGTGATGGTGGTGATGAAACTCTGGTAGGACAGGAGATCAAAGTAGAAGACAAGGAGATAAGAGAAATGGTGATGACTTCAGACCAGGTAGATGCAGTCAGCATGCAGGTCCAGGAAAGTCCTACAGATACTGGAGCCTCTGCTGTGTCCAGTGAGTTGAACGGACTGGTTGAGATAATGAAATCATGAATGGGTTTGTTAAAAATCATACAGTACCACCATGGTTTTAAAAAAATTAAAATCAGAACAGTATCACTTTTTTGTTGGCTACTTGTTTCCACATAATTTTAAAATATGCACACTATTAACCAAAGCTGCTTCTGCAGCTATCAAAATGCCAAAACAGTAGAGACAGGTAAACACATATGTTATATGTCTTGGCCTTATAAATTAAATGAAAAAGGTTCTGTACTTTTTAAAAAACTTGTAAGCTGGCCAAATGTTAATATAAGTTTTTAGCTAAATTAAGTTTGCATGCACTGAAGCTTGCAGTTATTTGTTTTATGATGTTTCTCAGTCTGATTCTGAGTCTGGAAGCAGTTTAGTACAACTCACACGGTAGTCAAACATTATTGCATAGAACAGGATCTTCTGTACATGCAACCTGCACTTAACGTTAAAATCATTTATCAATTTACATGTAATTTGTTATGGCCCCTAGACAGATTTGTTTCATGATATTGGTATGTGTTTTCAAATTATACATTTCCTACTAAATGAGTCTAGAAAATCAAGTTCCTTCATCATATCAATCCAAATCATTAGTTTGCTTATTTTCAGTGTTGCACACTTTTTTGAATGTGGATCATGATACGTCTTTCACTTAATGTAAAGCACAATCTCATGTCCAGTCTGTGTGTATCACTCCATTTCATCCATGTATCATACCTTCAGCTCCTTCAGGATCAAATGCAAAGCTGACAAAGAGGAAGATGAGGAGGGAGAGGAGGAAACTGATGAAGAAAAAGCTGAAGTCACCTGATACTTCTGACAATTTACTATCAGAGCTTCCATTTGCTTTGACCAGCCCCACGACATGGAAAGCACTGTGTATGTTCCTGATGTTTTATGTTAATTTGAATTATAAATATTTTTTGAAGCAAAGAAAGGCATAGCTGACATTTTAACTGACAATGTGAGCTACATCCTTGTGGCTAACAAATGGCCTTGCAGACTATGATTTCAGTTTGTTATATCTGTTTCTGTGCAGACTTTTAGTCTTGATGACTATTAGTTATCATGTTTTTAAGTTTAAACTGTGTAGTATTCTTACTGGCTTGTAAAGCTGAACGCAGATATAGTTGTCTTGGTGCCAGAGGAGTGGAAGTACTAAGCGACATCATACAGCTTATATTTTACACCTCCAACTCTATTATTACTGCAAAACAAAATGAAATTCATTTTAATGATGGGAACTTTTAATTGATATTTTTAAAACTTAACTGTTATTTACTTGTCATTTGTAGTCCCAAATCTAGAGTTAACCGAGAAAAAAAGAAAGAGGAAGAGAGGAGACAGCGGAGGCCGAGTGGACAGTGAAGAGGATGGAGACAAGAAGAAAAAAAAGAAAGAGAGCCAACGACCAAATTACTTTGTCTCCATCCCCATAACCAACACTCAGGTAAGGAGCTGCTGTACCATTCACGAATGTCATGATGGAGTTTATGCATATTGTAGGTACCTTTTATCAAATGTGCGTCTGTATGAGGAAAGACTATCCCCAGGTGTCTCCTTTTTTCATTTATCGAAAACTGTGTATTTAAATAAGTTCTTCTGGGGTCTGTTGCAGAAAGTGGGTTGATTAAAAACAATGAAAAAGTTTAACCCTGGGATGAGGGAAACACTGGATGAGTTGCCATGGTAACCAGCTCTCTGAACCTTACCTGCTTTTTGGCATGTTTTGTTCAACAAAGCCTAAATCTCTCTCTATGATAGTTGTCAGTTTAATTTCCTCTTCCATACAGTGTTAGTTATTTAACCAACATGAACATTTTTGTGATCAGTCTGTAATCAGTGTAAGGGCACGCAAAAATTTGGAATCAAACTTTCCCTGTTTAGATTGAGATCTGTTTAACGCTGACTCTATGGACTATTTTCTCTATATCCAATACTTTACAACTTGTTAATGTTGTTACTGTTTCAATGAAAAACATCTGGATGGAGCTTTAGACACACCAAATACTAATCTGTTAACAGTAATTATGTTCTGTTTATTCTGGTGATTAAATATTCTTGTCATGCTTTTCTGCAGCTTGTATGAACATTTCTAAGTGATGGCGATTGTTCACTTATTCTTTACTAAAGTGACTTTAAATTTATAAAACTGGACTGAATGTAGTTTACAGTGAGTTTTGAATGTGTCCTGACAGCACTTCTTGTTTTACACACTTTAAAATAAAGTCATTAAATGCCTTTGAAGAAGATTTTTTAGATTTAACAGAGATATCTAAAAATCTACTGTCAGTTTTAACCTCAATGCTTTTTTGACTGCAAATCAAAAATCATTATTGCTGGGCTTAACTGTGACACAGTTCATGCACTATAATACACATTACATGCATGGGCAGCGTATAATCTCTTCGAGCCATATTTGGCATTGAGTCACGGCCGCATGCATTTTTTGCCCCTCAACTTGAATGTAGTATAAAGTAGAATTCTGGAACTTACTTTTTTCGCCTTTTAATGAAAACTCAAGTCAGGGAAATGATAAATGAATGGATGACACTTCATAAAATGTTATAGTGTTAGCTTACTGACTTTCTTCTCTACTTCTGGATTTTTAAACAAATGCCATGTTTCACATTGGCTTTGGATGGAGTTCACAGAACATGCACAGTAATTTAGCTAATATACATAACCACTGGTTATGCAAATCTGGAACTTCCCTGAGACATCCTCGTGAGGGGACATCACTGAGGATGATACAGACTCAATACTTCATCTAACTGTTTCCGCTTGAAAGCCTTGTCTTCTCAGTGTACAGAAACCCTACATTTCGCAATAAGGCTCTTGCTGTGAAGCATTTGCACAACAGCCAGAGAAAACTGTTTTTCTTGGTCTATATTTGGTTCTGTCTGCTTCTATCTTTTATTCAGTTGTTTCTTTTGGCTACAGCCCCAGCCATTATCAGAGACCTGGCTTTTAACGTGAATACCATTTTTTGTCCAATGACAGATAAGTTCAGCTGTGACTGAGGTCCAAGAGGCTGTGGTTCAGCAGGAGCCCCAATTGGCCAAAGCCATGATCCCTGTCCCAACTCTTCACATCACTCTTTTAGTCACCCATCTAGCCAATCAGGAGCAAGTAGACTTGTGAGTTGACACACATGCTGACATATACACAAACATACGACAATGCAGCAGACAAACAAGCTCTGTGGTTTTGTCTGAAATGATCTGTGCTTGTTTAACTAATTTGATATAGTTTGGAGAAAAAGTACAAAAGATGCAAAAAGTCATTGAATGTGGTTTTGACATTTTTGGACAAGTGGTAGAACTGAAATATAAAATGAAAGTGTTACACGCAAATAATACATTATACACTAAGAATTTAAAACAATAGGCCCTTATTAAAGCAGACCTTTTTTCTTGTCGTAATAACAATTAACCATGTGTAATTCGTAACAATGAAGTGGATTTACTTTTGATCAAGATTCCCAGTTCAGATCCAACAGTGTGACATTGAGTCAGAACGCAAATGACCCTGAAGCTGAAGTTATTTTTCTCATGTGCACCCATTCTCTTCCTGCTGTGGCATGTCAAAATGTCCTCTGTCAAATTAACCCTCTTTTGATCCCACAGCCCACATCAAAAGGCCTTTTTTACAGCAGCCACTGTGAGCACAGGTTTTACTAATGGCATCAGCAATAGCCTTGAGTTGGAACAGTAGATAGACAGCTGTTGTGGATATTATTGGTTACACTGATGCTTGTCTCTATAAGCTTAAAAATGACAAACTAAGTCACAATGTTATGGGCTGTTTTTTACATTATGCATTTCTTGTCTGATCGATCGCTCAAAGCAGTGTAAACACATTTATTCATTCAAAAATACATTCATACAGCCCTTTGATCTATTTAATCAAAGCTTTTTTTTTTCATCACACACATAAGATGATAGAACAGGGGGCTTTTTTTGGGGTTCAGTATCCCTTCCATTAAGTTTTTGTGTTCTGGAAGAGCCGGAGATTGAGCCACCAAAATTTTGATTACTAGTGCATCACAAAGAGTTAATTATTTTTACAAATTAATTCAAAAAGGTAAACTTTCTATATTGATCACATTTAAAGTGAACTAGTTTAAGTCTTTTTTTTGTTTTAATTTTGGTGATTATTGCTTATAGCTTTTAAAAATCAGAAATCCAGCATCTCAAATTATTGGAATATTTCATTTTGAGTTTCAGTTAATGGCTATTTAAACAGTATAAATACTGAGTCTCTTTGTCTAGTTCAGAACATGCAACCACTGTTATGGGAAGACTGCTGACTTTACATTTGCCCAGATGACAATCATCCACACTCTCCACAAGGAGGGGAAGCCACAGAACATCATTGCCGAAAAGGCTGGCTGTTCTCAGCATTCTATATCAAAGCATATTAATGGAAAGTTGACTGGAAGGTGAATATTTAGTAGATAGGGATGACCACAGCTTTGAGAGAATTGTCAAGAAAAGTTGATTGAAGAACTTGGGAGAGACTCACAAGGAATGGACTGAGGCTGGTGTCAGTATATCAAGAGCCACCACTCAAAGACATCTGCATGAAAGAGGCTACAACTGTTACATTCGTAGTATCAAGTCACTTCTGCACCAGAGAGAATGTCTGAGGCTGAGGAGAAAAAGAACTGGATATTGCTCAGTGGTTCAAAGTCCTCTTTTCAGATGAAAATGTATTTTGCATTTCATTCAGAACTCAAGGTCCAAATGAAATTAATATAGAATATATGAAGGTTTACCTTTTTGAATTAAATTGATGTACCTTGGGCTGCTCTCTTGTATTTTCCCCAAGGGGTCACCACAGCAGTTTAATCCGCATTGGTAATTTGGCAGAGATTTTATGCCGGATGCCCTTCCTGACACAACCCTCCATGATAAGAGGGGCTTGTGTCCCCACCTGAAATCGAATTAGGGACCAAATTAGAGAAAAATCTACTTTTCCATGATATTCTTTTTTTTTGAGACACACAAGTACTGTATGTCCTTCTTTATCACCTCAGCTGCAGCTGTTCAAAAATGATCTGTGTTTTACCAACATAGTATTTTGCTTGTTATATAAGTAGAAACATGGCACATATACACTGCGTGTCATTTTGTCAAATAGCAAATAAACTGACAGCTGTGCTGGAAGAAAAGGGCAGAGGTCAAATGTAAATATTAAAAAATGACCAAATTTCAGCATTGGTGCCTCTGTTATTAAGTATGATTTCATAATTGATTGCATGTAACACACTATATTGCTGGGTTCATTTAATCCTCCTCAGAAGTTCACACACGCTTCTGTGCAGAAGCCGCTTAGCAGCTTTCTGACAAACATGCATAGACCACACAATGTACCTAATGTCTCCACAGTGAGCGGTTGTCGAGTTTTATGTGTAATCTGTGATTTAGGTTGAAGAATAAAATCCTTTAATTCCTGTTTTCACCATTTTCTTTATTATTCACCTACTGTAGGATATAATGCACAGTAATGCTGAACTTCAATCAAACAGAGTGCCCTCAAATTAGTTTACTGTTACAATCCTATTTTATCATAGAATCCCATTTGGCCTCTTCAGAGTTTTGCGTTATCACAACATCAGCTAGATCCGATAGCTCAGCAAAATTTTGTTGCAGTAGTAAATGTATGGATTCACAATATACTGGAAAACAAGGATACATTGCCTGCAGTGACTTATCACCAATATGTCACATTAGGTACAGCTTGTGTCTTATCTCTTCCTCTCAGGACTTCCAGTAAATAAAAAAAATCAGTTTATAACCCAAATAAGAACTAAATCTGAATAAAAAGGGCCTTCTTTAAATATCTCAAATAGAATAAATGCATTCCTCTGAAATGATTACATTTCAAAGCAATGGTTTGAACCATTTTCAGCTCAAATTTTGTTTGGTTTAGCAGTCTTTTCAATTAGTTTTTACTTTCTCAGCACGCAACTGTGCACACTGTTCAAGTTATATAGAATATTTTGATTTGTGTTGGTTAAATGACCTGATGAGTCTATTCCTAAGAATTAGTAAAAATTCTACCACTATATATAATTTTAGGCAAAGTGAAATGAAAGATTTCAGATTGAAGTTGTGGTTCTCACATTGCAGCAGCGAATGATATGTTTGTGAGCTGACTCAGTACTGCTCAGGAAGATGGGAGCCATGTTACGTGATGAAGTGATGCTTAATCTCATCAAGAAGAAGATGGTGTTATTAGTAATCACTAGATTCTCTCATTATGTAATATGACAGGAAGGGAGAGAGAGGATTAAGTCATGAATTTGTGTGTATGTGTGTGTTAGTGAACATTGTGCATATTAATGTGTATATTTCCTTTCAGGGCGGCAGCAGTGCTGGCTCAGGTTGAGCCGTCAGTGGCTGAGTTGCTGGGTGGGCGGGATCTGGTGTTGCCCTTCTCAGGGATCAGTCATTTCAGGAAGGAGGTGGTGTTTGTTGGACTGGCCTCTGGACAACACAGACACACACTGGACTGCCTGGCAGGTCAGTAGCAAGCAGTGATCGTCTTGCTGCGGTGGTCATCCTTCCTTTCCTGTCATCAGTGCCTCTGTCACATTGGTGTATAGGTTTGAAAGTAGTGAGTGGCAATTTTATTCTAATTGTTTTTAGTACTTTGCTTTACTAGAGGCTAAAATTGTATTGAATTCTAATCTGATACAATACTTGTTCTGCACTCTAGGGGGATGTCTGAAGTGGGAATCAGCTGTTAGGCTCTAATACTGTCTATTCACACGCTTACATATCAGCTAGATTGGAAAGATGCAGCGTTGGAGAGTTTTAGCCCTTTATTAAGACACTAGAAACACTGAGCAGTTGGATGCTTTCTGTTGTGGAGCCATCATTGATTGGATAAGAGGTTTGAGGGCTTATTCTTTAGGATGTTTTCATAAGTTGGCTGGGCAGATATGCCCTCATTCAGAAGTCTTGTGTAGTCTCAGTCTGACATTTGTCCTGGAGGCACCTGAGGACTTGGTGAGAGGAGAATAGCTGATTCATAAAAATAATTGACAGCCTGTTTAGTAAGAATCTCTGGGTGTAGTTTTAGTGTTTGATTATAAGTTATACACTGTTAAAAACTAAGTGTATGTTGAATTAATGAAAGTGATAGCTATTGGATACTCAGCCACATGTTTTGAGTTGTATTTCAGTGTGACCACATCCTCATGCTTAACTTAGTAGATCTGGTCAAATAATGTGGAATTTATAGTGTTTTCCTTTTGTTTCTAACTATCATTGTTTTGTTTTTGTGTGTGTGTAACTGTGCACGTCTTCATTTGGTTCCTACATTTTTCCTCTTGTGTCTGAATCTGTGTGTGGGGGTGCATGCAGAAGCTTTTGCGTGTTTGTTTTTGTGTTGTGCCTTCGGCAACAACATTAAGCCATTTCTAAGAGGATTCTGGCTCAGTTGCTCTGTGACACCAACACACACACATACACAGTAAATGAGGTGACCTTTACTTAATACTGTCCATTTCCACTCTTAATATATCGGCTAAATTGGGAGTATGCAGTAATTTCTAAAAGTAAATACACGCAATTCTGCACAGAGCAGGAAATGAATGGGATTTTTCATAAGGATATGTATGATACGAAAGGGTTTTTTGTATCTATCTCTGTTTATAAATATAATATATTTAGAACAGCGATGAGAGCAGAATTATTTGGTTCTGTTTTTTTGTGGATTTTCTTGCCGCTCATCCAGTGATTTACTGCTCTGGCTCAAAGAAATGCTAAATTTGACATTTTAACTATGCTGAAGCGGTCACAATCCCTAAAGGAATTCTGTGTCTCAGCTGAATATAAATGGACAGTACAGCAACTTTTTAGACAGAGCTAAGAGTGCCAATTATTTCTGATATCACAGTTTAAAGTCTCAAAAACACCAGTCCAGACGGTGAGGGTTTCAAACACAGCAAACCAAAGGAGCTATCGACTTGTTAGCTGGGGCTAACTTGTCAGAGCTGGAGATTTGGAACAAAGTTTATCTAACAATACAGATGGGGTAGAACAAAATGTTGACATCACTATATATTGTAATATTTCCCCTTAAAAGGTGATTATCAATAAGCTGGTGCCAAATATTGCTATTTTTATTAAAATGTGAAGCTGTTCTGAACAGACACTACTGTTAGAGTGACTGCTTCATAACTCCTTGAAAGCTAATACATTGAGCTGCCATATTTTTAAACAGAATAAAAACAATACACACAAACTGACACCACAATGCAGTAAATAAATGAATGAATGAATGAAGTGAATGATTCAGACTTACTCCTTCAGCTACACAGATATCTTGATATATCACAGATGTGACTGTATTGTGATGCTATTTTTTTATTATGAGCACTAGTATAAAAAGTACTCTGTGATATCCACGAAACTTGAAGGATAATGTTTTCTATGTACAGTAAATGAATTTTGTCTCAGTGTGAGTCCGTGCTGATGTTTCGCTGCTTTCTTCTGCTCTCTGTTTCATCACGTGTCTCCTCTGCTTCTCTTGAGGAGAAGAGGCGCTTTAATTGCAATAAAAACTTTTCAGCCAATTTAAATCCACCTAAATGCTTTGTTTGGGCAATTTTGTTGAATTTAGTTTAATTAACAGCATCTTGCCCAATGTGCTTCAGTCACTTATGTCCTGTGTGATTTATCCCCCCTTCTGTCCCAGCATAACAACCCCAGCTCTGTGTTCCTGGCCTTCCCTATTAAGAAATTAATCACAAGGCAAAGCTTTCCTCATCTAGTTTTCAAAACAAGCAAGAGAACTTGTGAGTGAGTAATTCTCTCAGGGAAAGTGGGGTGAATTGCAGGCAAGAAGTGGAGGGATAATGCAAGGGCTAATTTGAAATTCATAGATCTTTGCATACTGAATAAGGCAAAGGTGTAGAGTTACATCCAAGCCGTTTTAAGAGATGAATGGAATATTTTAAAAACAAATCATGAATATCCTATAGCTGTAAGTTTTTAGGGGTCTACTCTTCATAAGGAGAAGAACTTTAACATTAACAAACACATTTCTGGTGTCAAAACACTGATATCTTCATGTAGACATAAGCCCCTTTTAAGGCCTTGCCAATGGAATTTTTCGAAGTGTTGGAATTTAACAAGCAGTATTCATAAAGAAGGGTCTTAATTTAATTTATTTTTCTTGTAAAAAAACTCCTCACCATTAGAAGATTACAGATAAAAAATCCTTATGGGGACTCCTACAAGCAAAGGAAGGAGAGTGCCGGAAGTCGGACCTTCTTGTCATTTTGTCTGTACTTTCCACCACTGTTATTGATTATATACTAACCTTTCTCTCCCTGTAGAGCTCCTCTTCTAAAAATACCTCTGTAGCTTTCCTCAAAACACTCCTTGTCTGTATATTTGTCCTTGCAGGCTTGTCTGTGTGTTTATACCTTTGTTCATTTATCTAGCTTTACCTGAGTAGTTAAATGATATTTGGGCTGAAAGCTTTTCCCCATTATCTGACACATTCTCAGCCATCTGTGCCTGCTCTGTTTGTGCCCGCTGTTATGGTGTTAAAAAATCTAGGAATGGGAGTTAAAAGAGTGCTTTAGTGTAGGAGTTAAAGTTGTGTCATACTCATGATGCTATGGGTTTGAATCCACATCATGTCCTCTATATTTATGCATATTTTGAATTATATTAGTCAGCATCTTATTCTTTTGTTTATGTTCAGTTTTGTTTTTGCTTTATTTTCAAAATGTCCTGCATTTACTAACTTTCACATGGTTCTTTACAGTATTTAAATGTTTTTAAACTTTTATTATGCAGCTGGGTCATACTGTATTGTCATTTTAAGAAATTTTTATTCATACACTTGCTTTTTAGGTTACTCAGGGTGCTGTGTGACTTATTGGGTAAAAATATAACAAAGATTTTGTGCACAACTGCTGCAGAGTTGTTGCGGAGCCGCTTTGAGGAGCACGGTCTTCTGCAAGGAGACTGCCGAGGGTTTGAACCCCACCTCACCATTATGAAGCTGTCCAGAGCATCAAAACTACGATCTCAGGTAGACCCACAAACAATTTTGAGTAGAAATTCTCAGATTATAAATACACAGTTCATGATATCAGATGAAGAGCTAAATACCATTATTGGGATGGATATAAGATGGAGAAGAGATAAATAATAACATGAATATGTTAGAGGGATAAAGAGTGAAGGAGGGAAAGGGGATAAGCTAATGAAGGAAGAGAGAGAGGAATTATAGCATCCATCTCCTTCCCTCTGACACTTGATACTACCTTATCCTTCATGGCGCCTCCTGGGCGGTGTGTGTGTGTGTGTGTGTAATTCACTTTGTCAAGATATATTTATCATAAAGTGTGATAAATGCAACGCAATCCCTTTGTCTCTTACAGGGTATAAAACGTGTGGACCCAGCCCTTTACTCCAACTACACTAACAAGTAGGTGCTTACTTTCTTGTATAATGAGAAATTCTTAAGCAATCAAGTACATTTTAAAGTTAAGTTTTCTTGTGTTGTGGGACATTATATTTACATAGTTGATGACTATTATAGATGTCAGTGACAGGCACAGGAAAATTCTGCGCTCTTCGAACAAACCAGCTGGAAAGCTAAGATATGAAACATTATGACTTGTTGTAAAATCATCAAGTGGTCCCTTAATATTTTTGAGCTGTATATTTAAAACCATCTCCCTAGTACAAGGCACGTTTGATATCCAATTGCACCAATGTGAGAATAGTACAAGTAATAATCCAGTGAACTCCCAGCTGAGGAGGGGTCGTTCTGTCTCTAGCCTGCTGTGTGCTCCACTGTCCAGAGTTGATGTGTGAAAACAGTTTAAATTTGGTCGTCACTCTAAGTGATTTTTGCCATGAAGTGGCTGTATGACTGACACCTGTCTTTACTCTCTGCTGGAGGCCTCAATACTTCCTGCTCTGTCTTAATTTTCTGTCGGGCTCATTGTCTCACTTCAACACTGCAGATTTTTTGGAGACCAAACAGTGGAGCGGGTGGATCTTTGTTCTATGTTGAAAAAGAAGCAACAAGACGGCTATTACCACACTGAAACTTCACTACAGCTTGGTTAGTGAAAATGCACACACACACACACACACACACACACACACACACACAGTTAATTCTGAGCCTCATTGTGTTGTGACTGGTTCTTGTGTGCAAAACTAAGACACCAGATGGCACTGTTCACTCATATATGGAATAATGAGCTTCTCCGTCAACTTGGTTTTGGTCTTGGATAGAATGTGCTCACAGTAGAATTTATGCCTTAATAAATTTGTTAATGGTTATTTTTTTTTTTTTATCTTGGCTCTCTGTTGGTGAACTTGGATGGGGGACTGGCTTTGTGATTAATTAGGATGAGGGTTCTGTTGTTTTGCAGATGATTTTAGTAAGGCTTATGTGGCAAGATGGAAATATGACAGAAGTTTTTTGTTTTTGTGGCCATTTTCTGGTGCTGGTGGTTTGATTAGGAGTTTTTTCTTTAATGGTTTCTGTAACACCATCAACCTTCATGTCCTTTGCAAAAGTGAAAGAGATGCAAACTGGCCTAATCAAAAACCATGGGGTTACTCGAGTGCTCATTTCTATTTTAGACATTACTGCCCGGCTGTGTATTAGCACCTGCCAGGTCTTTGAAAACTTGGCAGTGCTGTAAAATAATAGCTCAATGGTCCAAATGAAAGAAGTACTGAAAGGTTTTGAGCTGTTCCAGCAGTGTTTTAAAAAGTTAAACAGTTTCATTAAGTGGAACATGTCTAAAACTGAATGTGAGAAACATGGAGCTCACCTTTTTGGTTCAGTTTGATGTGAAACTTGAAGAATAATTCTGACTCCTTTCTGAATGATTGCTTGGTCCACATTTTTTAAATGAATTTAGGAAGTGTTCAGTTTTCCAGCAACCTTGCATATTGGGTCTTTTGAGATCTTTTGCTAGAGATGTTGTAAAAGCTTCTTATTGTCCTGTTTATTACTCCATAGCTTAATATGATTTGAAGCGGCACTGTTAACTGCTAAGGGCCTTGGCATGCAGCCAAACAATCAGTATATTTGTGCTCCTCTTGTTTAGCAGTTACTAAGGGCCCACAGAGAATTCTGTTTAGAATAAATTGTGCCTTTTAAAGGACTTTGTTTTTTATCGGTCTGGGGATGCCTTCTGTCATTAACCAATGGCTTTCAAAGAAGTATAAGATGTGAGATATTTTGCTAGTAACAAATGCAGAAAAAATATATAAAAACCACTGTAATTATTCAACCTGCTTTAAAAAAACAAAACAAATCACTGTTCTCAGCAAAGTAGCCCTTCAGCTCTGAAATTCCAACAACGCAACATGATGCACTTTGGAGGCAGAAATGCTTTTCTCAGGCTCACTTGTACAGTAGCTTTTCATAAAACATCCATCATGGAATTTGAACTGTGACTGATTTGTTTGTGTCTGCTCACAAAGAAGTATTAACTTGTGAAATTGCTTCGAACTAATTAATGTGGTCTGCGGTTAAATTAAAACCACTCCTCTGATGATCCCAACCCAATAAGGCAACAAACAATTTTTTTTATGCAAACTTTAGCTAATGGAAACTTATTTTCTGGGTAGCGATACTCAACACCTTGCAAGACAGTCATCTGTAACACTTTATAATAACTGCTAAAAAGCTGGGGGGAAAAATGGAATAAAGTCAGTAGTTTATAATGAGGGATTACCATTTTTTTCAAATGGCAATTGAGTTGATTAACAAAAGAAAAAAGGATCACCAACAAAGACATATGCTAAAAGAGAGAAGCATTTCCCACACTTGGTTAAGTTAAAGAAATTTAACCCCCTTGTTTAAGAAAGATGATGTGTTACGTTCATAGGATCAAAGATTTCAGGTCTGAAAAGTTAAGTTGACACTGAACTGTCTTAAACCTGCACTCTTTTTAATGGCCACCAAGGGGCAATACCTGCAGTTACAAAAAGATTTCCGGTTCTATAAAAGTCTGTGTATAAACGGCTCTCTGCCCTGACCTCTATAAACACTTTTCAGACCAGTCTCAGTTTGGGCCATATTGAATAAAACTACAAGTTCACTTTTGTGAATTTTGGATCTTTTTAAAGTTAAAAAGGGGAAACATCCAGGATCTGCTTATTCCCTAGGAACTTGTGATTGAGAAGTCTTTATCCAATGAGTGTTTGGTGTCACAGTCAGAACCCTCCTGCACTCATAACATCTGTTTTCAAAACACAGAGAGAGTGGCAGCAAGAACACCTAACTCAAGGCTTCATAACAGGACTTCACGAAAGAGTAGGTGAGATCATGGTGGTTATGTGCATATTTTCCATTGTCTAGGATTAGGATTATTAAAATAGAGTAGCACAAGAAAGAAACCTAAAACCTGCTAATAATTTGAGTAACTCCAGTAGTTAATATAGATTAAGAATTTTTTAAAGATTATTTTTGGCATTTTTTGGATATGACAGCATATGGTAAACAGGGAAGTAGGGGAAGAGAGTGAGGTGGAATGACACACAGAAACCAGAAACCTTCAGTGAATGAGTCATCTGCTCAATCAGGTGAGCTATAGTGGTACCCCAATGAAGCAGTTTAAACACTAAAAAAATTTCAAAAATTTGTAGTGGTTGGGAGATTAGATGTTTTAGAGAGACAGTAATTTTCAAATGGTATATATGTATTGATTTTAAGAAGGTGTTCTATTTTCTTCAGGAAGCTAGGTGCACTAAAATTTAAAAACAGGCTTTCAGATCTCAAGAAATATGAGGCAAGAGGCATTCAGTAAAGCAGGTCTTATATAGTCCATCTGAATACTGAAGCAATTCTAAAAGTTAACATAGTGATTTGTCCTCTTAAGACCTTTTGGATGAAAAGGAATCAGTCGCTTGTCACTTTTGGTGTGAAGACCATCAAGAGTGATTATTATATTCATAATGTACATTACTGATAAATCTCAAAGCAGACTGATGGACGGGATCCAGAAGTTTAAGAACTGAACAGGATGCATACTGTGATTCAGCATTTGTATGAAAATTCCCCAAACAAGTGTTTTCCCACAGAATTTCTATTTCTGTAGAAATATCCAGGTTGCTTTATCTGAGTCAGCCCACAAGATTATTTATGTGAAATGTAAATTTAATTTTACCTCAATCCAGACTCCTAAATATTTGTGTCCACTGACTCTCAATCATAAGTCAGTTTGTGGTAAAATGATCAGCATCACTATACTGTATCAAAGGCTCTGGAAAATGACAAACTTAAGAGTAAGATCTCTAAGGGCACTTTGTAGTGTTGTCACTAGAAAAAGTGTTTTGATATATCGTCATATTCAGATTTGTCTTACCCTTAGTTAGCATGGAGATAACAGGATTAGTGTATACTTCAACCTCACATACACAGGCAAATGTATAAATAGATATATACTGTATAAAATGGATTGAGAATGACTTCCTAAGTCCCACTGTCAAGTATCTCC
>VUQH01032106.1:16060-30010 GCA_015106775.1 Etroplus canarensis
TCTAAGAAGAGGACTTGTGTGTGTGTGTGTGTGTGTGTGTGTGTGTGTGTGTGTGTGTGTGTGTGTGAGAAAGAGAGCTGTCAGTGAAACTAGGCTGTCACAATGTTTTGTGGATCACTGGGCTGTCTGTGAGAGACAAAGAGAAACAGTGTATGTGTGGGAGTGAGAAACAGAGTGGAGGGGAGGGGGGTGTTTACCTCACACTTCACATCATCTAAAAGCTTGTGTTTTTGTCAAATGTTTTTCCAAAACAGCACATATTTAAAATGTACAAAAATGAAAAGAAAAAAATATATTGCTCCGATGTTACAGTATAGTGTGTGGACTGAATGTTACAACGTGGAGAGTTTAAATACAAAGTGATAATGTTGGCTGTGTCTGAGTGCAGTGGTAGAAATGGCAGGAATTAAGTGGATAACTCTCTCAGTCTTAGAAGTTACATAAGCCTTAAATTGAGACTATGTAAACTTCAAAGGAAAAACACAACCCTTCCCTTACAAATGGAAAAGAACTGTAAAAATTAAAATACTTTAGATAGATACTGCTGTGCAACAGGCATTGCTAATTCAGTTGGGTAACTTTTACTCTTTAAAATTGTGATGCATTTTAACATGTCCAAGATTTTTAATGCTTTAGTAAAACATTGTAATTTGTATATCACCTAAATAAACAGCCTGATTTATGGAGTAAAACCCCAGTTTCTGATTGGGAATTCACTAATTGTACTCTCATGTGCGCACAGAGACACGCTGGCCTCAATATCATGACTTCACTAACATGAGACAGAAATCCTCATGGAGACCAGGGCACATGCTTCCATATCTCAGGCTTATAAACCTAAACATATTTCAGACCATTACTGTAGACTGATACTATGGTGTCTCTGTGGTGTAGTAGTTTACACATTTGCCTTACAGGTGAAAGGTCCCTAGTTTGATTCCAGGTGGGGACACAAGCCCCTCCCACTGCGGAGAGTTATGTCAGGAAGAACATCAGGCTTAAATCCTTTGTCAAATTACCAGTGTAGATTAATCTGCTGCGGCAACTCCTTGGGGAAAATACAAGGGGATGGTGCACTGTAGATTAATACTGTAACTGGGCTACTTCTTGCAGCACTGACCAGAGCGTGATGATAATCTGTACTGCAAAAGTCATCCCATATACCTTTGACAGTGTAACTTTACACTCAGTGGCCACTTCACGTGGTATACTTGCTCAACTGCTATTTAACACAAATATCTAATCGACCAATCACATGGCACTAATTCAGTACATTTAGGTATGTAGACATGGTCAAAAAGATCTGCTTAACCTCAAACCAATCATCAGAGTGAGGAAGAAAGGTGTTTTAAACAATGTTGAATATGGCGTGGTTGTTTGTGCGAGACAGGCTGGTTGGAGTATTTCAAAAAACTGCTGAGTTACTGGGATTTTCCCACACAGCCATCTCTAGGGTTTACAGAGAATGGTCCAAAAGGGAGAAAATATCTAGTGAGTGAGTTTTCTGGGACAAAAAGCCTGGTTGATGCCAGAGGTTAGAGGAGAATGGCCAGATTCTTTCAAGTTGATAGGAAGGAAATGGTATGAAGAATTAGGGCAGTTCTGAAGGCAAAAGATGGTCCAACCTGGTACTAGCAAAACATAACTTATAAAGTGGCTAGTTTATGTATTTTATGACTTTATTTTTTATGGCTCAATATAGCAAACAAAACAGTTGGGATGTCTTTGAAAGCATACTGTGTTTTTCATGTTTAGAAACAAATTTTCCCACTTAAGCACACCAACAAGAACTTTTTCCAGCATGAGAAAAGCAATGCTATGACAACAACAGTCAAAGAAGAAATGGCCTGCATGATGGATCTATTTTGAGAAAATATCTCTTTTATGCCAGTGCATAACAATGACAGAAGTGAAGCTGGAAATTACATTCATTATTCCAAACACCTGTGGTTTAAGAATGACCAGCATCCACAGTAACACTTTAAATCTCTGTAGTCTGGAGCCAAAACACATGATGAGCAACATGTGTCATCACTCTCCCCATAGGAAAGCAATTATTCAGCCAGCACACCTGCTGCCTTATAGCTCAGTGAAGACGATGATGCAGTGGGAATAGACTTCAGACCTCAACCATATTTCAAAAGAAAAATCGCTAATAATTTAAATTGGATATTGACTTTACTGCATGCTGTTAATTTTCATTGATCTGTCTTACATCCCCATTTCCAAAAATGTTGGGTTGTTGTGTATAATATAAATAAAAATGCAATGAAATGATTTGCAGATTTCATAAACCAATATTTTATTCAGAAAAGATCATAAACATATCAGATGTTGAAATTGAGACATTTATATTTTAAGAATATTTTATGAAAAATACTAGCTCATCTTGAATTTGATGGCAGCAGCACGTCTTAAAAAAGTTGGGAGAATTGCCATGTTTACCACAGTGTTGCATCCCCTCTTTTAACAACAGATCCTAAACATCTGGGAAGTGAGGAGACCAACTGCTGGGCCTTCAGGAGAGCAATGTTGTCCCATTCTTGTCTGATATAGGATTCCAGTTGCTGGTATTTTTTTGTTTTATTTTGTGTTTCATATTGCACCAAATGTTTTCAACTGTTGAAAGGTCTGGACTGCAGACATGCCAGTCCAGCACCCTAGACTCTTCGTCTACAAAGCCATGGTGTTGTAATACCTGCAGTTACCAGTTTATCATTGCCTTGCTGAAATATGCAAGGCCTTCCCTGAAAAAGATGCTGTCTGGAGGGGAGCATGTTACTCTGATACCTGAATGTATCTGTTGGGCATTGATGGGGTCTTTCCAGATGTGCAAGTTGCCCGTAACATAGGCAGTAATGCACCCCCATAACATCAGAGATGCAGGCTTTTGAACTGAGCGCGGATAACAAGCCAGATGGTCCCTGTCCTCTTTTTGGAGTACGCGGCATCCATGATTTCCAGGATCATGGACTTTATATACCAGATCGCATTACTGGCTTATTGGCAATTAATTAGTTCTAACATTCTCCTCAAGTTGTTTCTTCTTAATACTTTTCTGTCCCTTTGTTGCCCTTCTCCCAACTTTTTTGAGACATGTTGTTGCCATCAAATTCAGCATGAGCTACTATTTTTTATGAAATAGTAAAATGTCTCACTTTCAACATTTGATACATTTCCTATTTCTTTTGTGAATAAAATATTGGTTCATGAGGTTTGCAAATTATTGCCTTGTGTATATTTGGATTTTACATAGCATACCAGTCTTTTTGGAATTGGGGTTATAATTGGTGTAAAGTTGTATAGTCTATATTTCAGTAGAGATCAGTTTGGCATCAGTAGTGCTTCCTGTTACTGTAACAGCAAAGTCAGTTTAATATTAGAGGCTCTAAAGCAGAAATTCCTTTCCTACAACAAAAGAGCAACTGGTTTGTGTTTATAGTGTAGTAAGGCAAACCGATGTTTTCTTAACATGTAAAGCAAAGAGTGAGACTGACGTCGAAAAGTTAAAATTAGAAGCAATGAATTACAAACACGTCTTGTTTCTTGTAATTCACTTGTGGGTGGAAAAAAAATTGGAATTCAGTGCAGTAAATAGTGGATTCTGCCGCTAACAAAAAAATGCTATGTAGAGTGGTCTTACAGAATCTAAACACAACATGAAAAACAGTGTCTGATGTTGAGAAAAACTGTTGGTACTAACTTTAAGGTGCGAACTCAACAGCCCTGAGTTTGTGAATTACTATTATAGCCTTTGCCACATGTTCCTGTTATTTTCTTCTGTGAGTGAAGGAAGAAAGGCCGGAGAATAAATTCGAAAAACTGTTTAGCCAGGTGGCAGACGTTTAGAAGATGATGCTGAAAACACTTGAGTCTCTTCATGTTCTCTTTCCACTCACTGCTTTATTAGAATGTGACATCAGTGCAAGCCCTGAAGTTCAGTTAATCAAAGATGTGTATGTGTGTTGAAGAGTCCTCATTACTCATCATGTCACTACAAAATTTGTCTGTTGACAAAAAAGGCAAGGAATGTTTAATCTGTTTTCTTTTCACTTATTATTTTCTTCTTAGATGGGGACTGGTTTCCACTGAATCTGTAGATGGACAGCCAAAGACACACAAGTCTTACATATGAGATGGTCAGTGTAATATTTCCAGTCTGTGTCTGTAGAGGTAGAATTATAAGTGTATCTTAAGTCATGGCCTTTTGGTATTTACAGTATAAAGCGTTCACATACAGAAACCCAAACAAATAGTTATAAAGATACACACCAATAGGAGTGCATGACACTATAGGATTGCATTCACATGGACTCAAGAAGGTGGTTTGTTGCTCTCTGACCATTTGGTATTTTGTTAAGATAAGGTTACTCATCTCTGTACAGATTGTGTTCTGTGTTATTTTTCTTTCTATGAAGTAATGCTTTGGCAGTTCACATTTTTTACTCAGCAACTACACAACCAGATGACGCAGTTTCTTTATTTGCATGTAAGTGGGCTAATTTCTCTCTGGAGAAATACTGAATTGGGGTGCTATAAGATTTTAAAAGATGAAGACTGACTTACAATATAAAGGGGTGTTTTAACTGCATTCTGGGAAAAAGTAGTGTAAAAAATTGAATAATTGATGGTTTGGTTGATTGTATTTTTTACACCTCTGGTTCGCAGAGGACACAACTAAGGATAGATCTGCCCAGTCTTATAATAATATATCTTTGTTGCAGTCATTATTAAAAGAAACATACCAAACATCCCAGTGCAGGGACCAGTACCAATAAACAAAATGTATATAAAAATGGGATTAAAAGAAAATTACTTTTGTAGTGGTTCTTTGTTTCTTGTAACTTAGATTTTCTCTCCTTGTTTTCATCTAACAATAAACATTTTTATGGCTGTTACTAGTGCTTTAACAGCAGTGATCAGTGTCATCTTTCAGCTGGAAGCACGACAATTATGGGTGCATGGGAAAATAAAACAGTAAAAACAAACGAGCCTTAATTATTCACTGAAGGTTCTAACTGTTAAATCTTTAAGGATTCCCATGTGATGAGATTGGCACATCCGGCTAGCTCTTTTTCTAATAATTGATTTAATTTGGTAAACTCTAAAACTCCCCTGCCTGTTTTCCTGTACCCCCTCCTCATCTGTAGTTGTTAGAGGAAGGGAACATAAGACTGTGACATTAAAGCATCTGGGTAAAGCCTTTGTTGCAGCGTTACATAGCACCATCTCACAACACATAGGCATAGCCAGCCTTTTTGTAGTTGACACAATGTATGCTAAAGTAACTTTGTAGCCTTAAAAGTACCACAGGACATGTTTGCACAACTAAGACAATTATTTTATAGGAAATATTTATGGTATCAAAGCAAAAATCTTCTGTCTTCATGTATTTTTTTTTTATTGGAACCATAAAAAAATCTAATCAGTGGTAGTGCTGGGCCTAATTTTGGCTGTCCACTTTGTGCTGCATTCACACCACATTTTTTGGACCACCAATTTGAGCAGATGTGTCCACAGAAATGTCCACATCAACCTCTTGATGCGATTCAGCATTAGAAATCTACTACATCTATTAATGAAGCACACCAAATTCATCTTTAGTAAAATGTAGACAATTTTATAGTTTTCCCATTCCAACTCCCCTTAAATGCAAAATTTTGGGATTTTGATTGCATTTCAAGAAGTTTTTATACAGGAGATGCAATCAAAAATTTCTAGTAATCAGGCTATGAAATCAAAAATCATCACTGATTTAAATTTAGGCAGTCTCCCTTCAAGGTTTTCTTCTAGCATACTTCTCAGCAGCTCTCAGCATAACTGCTCATTTTAAATTGCTGCTTGAAAATCTCTTTATGACTACTTATACCAACTCGTGTTGAGCAAACAGTTATCTTCTTCTTTAACCCGACCCAACTTCAGTGTGGAAGCTCACTAATGAAGAGAGATGGGTCTCTGTGATCCTGCAGTTTTAGAATGCAGGTCACAGTTTCCAAGACGGAAGGCAACATGGACCTCTGCTGTAATATCTTGTTGTCTCTGAGGAAGAACATTGCGCAGAAAGTACCTGAGCATGCACAGACAAGAGATTGTCACCTTTGGTGCCCTCTGATCACTAAATTTCTTCTGATCACTAAATTTTCCTCCATGCAAGTTTGCCTAGCTCCTCAAAAATCAAGTTGATGGCTCATTAAGTTGACACACTGGAGGGGATCCACCCCACGTCACAGAGGCACAAGTGCAACAGGAGACAGCGAGACTTTCTGAAATGAATGCACAAGAAGCTGGCCTTGACTGGGACATCAGCCATGTTTAAATCAGACATTTTATACAGTCAGATTGCACAGTATTATCCCAATAATTGTACAGTTGTAGCTCAGTTGCTTGTTTTATTGTATGTCATGTTACTACAAAAAGTATATTCCTATACTTCTACTCTTATAAACTGTTACGTCATCTGTGAGCAAAATCAGTGCAGAAGGAAAATGTAGGAAGTGCAGTAAACAATAAGCACCTTATATTTGCAGTATTGAATACTAAGAGGATAGCAGGTGTGTTGAAGCAAGATTAAGGAGATGAGAACAGAGAAGAGAAAGAAGTAAATAATGTGCAGCTGAGCAGGATAGAAAGAGATTGAGAAGACGAGAGCAAGGAATGAGTGAGATTAATAAAGAATGATGTGTGGGAAGAGAAAGGAAAGGCAGAGGAGAGAGAAATTGGCTGTAGAATTAAAAAGATAGTGAGGATGAGAAGGGCAGAAAGGTTGTCTAGACAGATGGTGAGAGATAATTGTAGGTCTGAGTGAAGGTGACATTAAGCTGACAACCGAAGTGAAGTTTGGTATAAAAGGCAGGGTGAAGGAGGCTGGCGTGGATCAAGCGAAGGAGACAGACAGCCTGATGACAAGAGCAGGAAAGGAATGATACTAAAGAGGGTTGATAGAGAGGTGATTGGATACTGGTTTGAAAAGAGAGAAATGTCCTTGAGGTTTTCTGTGTCATATACAATGAAAATCAACCAAAACCAACCAATACATTTTTCTCCCATTGTTTCTCTATCTGGAACTCACACTTTGACAGAACATTTCTAAATAATCTATGAAATAAGATATACACATTGCTTGAAACATTTTTTTGAGGCAGGTTGGCCTGTTTGTGTGTTTTGGTTCAAAATGTATAATTTTTCAGCACATGAAACATTTACAAAAAAGGATAGAATGTTAAACATAATTGAGCTAATACAATTGGTATTCCGTTTTCTGATGTGTAGATCTGCATGTCTAGTTGTAAAATATTCAAGTTTAAACTAAAAAGGGAACTGTAATTACCTAGTTGCTACCGTAATTGGTCTTGTTCTGATGCAAATCTAATTGCCAGAATCATATATTTTAATTAAAAATGAGATTTAAAAAATGAGAACTGTATAAATAATGCAAACCTCCTGAGGATTTCTTAGCAGTGAACATAACAAAAAAAGAAATCCTACTTCCATATATTGCATGCTGATTCAGAGAAGCTTTAATGACCTCTGGATGAGTCAGTAGAGTTGCCACTGAGCAGATATTTTCAGACCAGTAAGAAACTGAATGGTCCGTTTGTTCATTGGAGTGTGAGTGAACACTGATGGAGTGTGTGTGTATGCGTGTGTAAAAAATGCTTTACATTTCTTTCACCAAATTGGTTCAACACAATAAACAACTGAACATCGTAATAAAGCCAGTGGGGGTGAGGGATACACTACTTAAGAGCCTCAAACAGCTCCCTTTATACGACCCAAAGCAGACCAAATGTATGTGCTGTTTCTGGTTGTCTTTGTGGAGAAGAACACAGACAATTGCAAAACCTCATCTGTTGTTGTCAACCACAACACACAAAAAGTTTTGCAATGCACATGAAATGTGGCAGGCCTCTACTCTTGATGACAGCCACAGGGGGGTATTAATTGCCCCTTGAAAAGCTGAAAAGCAAAAATAATTTATAATTTAGTTTCCTGTAGCTTTAGTTGACATTGCCAGCAATAAGATACCTTCCAGTGTGCACGATGTGATTATGGATATATAGACAGGACTTGGTTTGATGTGTTTTACATTTGAAATGCTAAATGACATGACCAGATTTTAATACAAGCACTGGCAAAATAAATAATTATGGGTAGAAATGTTAAAATGCCAGGCTTGGCACTCATAGTATTACATCATTTTGTTTTTAAGTACATATATGTTGCTGCATTTTTTGTTCTTCCTTTTCGTGGTAATTTCGTCACTTTTTTTTTTCCTTAGTGTGGGCATATTGGCACATATATAGCTAATCGTATAGTTGATAATTCCCAGCATTAATAAAGCTATCAATTGAGCAGAATGAGGAATATCTAAAGCATACAATTTTTTATTGTGTTTGTGTGCATAACCTGTCTTGTGACTAAGTGCTGAGGCACCCTGAGTGCATATCAGCCGAACAAAGTCCACTCTGTTTCTTTTTAACTATCTCTCGCTCTGCACTGAAAGGTTTAAATGAAAGAGTACTTAAGATGCTACAGATTTCTGCTGTGTTAATTTCCCCACCGCTATTTTTATAGTTTAACATCCAGTAAATAAACATGTTCTGCAGAGATAAAATATCCGCATATTACTTGTTTGTGTGACTGCTACCTAACACTGAATATCTATCATTAAAAGACACAAATCAATACCACAGTATAGGCTGTGTGTTGAGTGTACACATACTGTATCAGTACAGTATAACTGATACTCAGTAGCAGTAAGGCCTTATCAATAACAACATTTAAACCCCACAAATGGCAACCATCACAGCTGTGTGAGCGCGTGTGTGTGTGTGTGTGTGAGAAAGAGACAGAGGGAGAAAGAGAGAACTGGCAGCTGTAAACTGAAGGCTTCAGCTGGAGAAAGGGTTCCACTGTCTACTGGCACAGCTGAGCTCAGCTTATAAAGCTCTACAATGTACGTGGTTCGTGTGTGTGTGTGTGTGTGTAGTTGCTTCTCCCCTTAGCCTTTGTATGTAATCATCCATTAATGCTGCAGGGGAGGTGTGTTTTTAACTAGGCTCACATGCATCTACAAAAAAAGCCTCACTGGAACTGGTGGAAACTAATTTATTACTCAAGGACTAATCAGCAGAGCCTCTGAAGGGAGCTGTTGAGGATGCCCGAACACACCCTTTTGTTTCATAAGCTATGTCTCTCATCACCTTCCTGCCTGAATCCTCATTGTTTCATACACACATAGCTACAGAATGCTACAAAGAAGACAATGATAAATATTAATTGAAAGAATGTGTGGAAATTGATTTGAACTTGTTTTTCCATATGATATGAGCTGTTTCAACATTTACTCATACCGATAACATTCATAATTTATAAATCATAGTGTTTGACCCATTCAGCATAGAATTTAAGTTGGGAAAGAATGTGGGTCCTAGCTACAACAGTGTCTGTGAAATGCAATTACTAATTACCAAATTACCAATTACCAAAAATCCAAAAAATATTATTCATATTTGGCCAGTCTCTCCTTCAGAGACACTGCACCTCTGGACAGTTTCTGTGTCTACTTTGTATGCTGGATCTCCTCCAGTATGTCAAAAAGTAACCCCTTAACTTGGATTCATTTCGGCAAGTGTAGCTGGTGTGGCCAAAATACTGCATAATTAACAACACAGTTCATGTGGCATGAAAAACACACATCTTGTTGTGCTTCTGATTTGATGCGCAGCCTTTAAAATTTTCCCCTGAATACAGCTGTTTGGTCTCTGTCTTGTAGATGTAGACCTACTTCTCATCGTGATCCGCAACACAAAAGTTGGGTTGGTTTGACACACTGAGTTGTTTGCTGTCAGCACAAGTTTGAGGTTTATGGTGAAATTGCAACGGTTGGCCAAATTTTTTTTTTTTTTTGCCAATATATTTATTGTCTTTTTCAAAATTATTTCACCAACACATAACATATACACATACATACACAGAGTGTATACCCTTGCATCATAAAAAAAATAAAATAAAATAAATAAATAAAAACAAATTAAGAAAAAACAAAAAAAAATGGTTGGCCAAATTTAACTAAGAATTTTATGATGCTTCTTGCGCATTTGGAAGTGGAGTTGTAGCAGTCTTGTATTGTGAACACTTGCTTGGTGTGAAGAGTAAAAGCTAAGATGCTGTTGGCATGCAGAGCTATAAGGTGGCCTATTCATATGTGGATGTAGTTTCTTCAGCAGTGGACCATTTTCAATTAGGTGGGAATTTCCACTGTGAAAGTGTTACAGGGATCATGGTTGTCCATATTTTGTGTTTTTTGCACCACTGGAACAACTACATTAAAATAACCAAATTCTGATGGTCTGTTTTTACTATGTATTGGTCATTATCATAACTCAGTTTCACAGATGGATGAAGCAAAACATTTTCTTTCCTGCGTCGGAATAATTTGAATCACTGTTACAGAAAGCTCCACTGTGACTGCTTTTTGAGGCCTTTACCTTCAATAGTAATTCTACCTGTCAACTGAGAGAGAGCAGGAAAGTCTGTTTTTTAGGCACCATAGCATGCGTTGCACTATAATTTCCCATAGAACTGAAAAGGCTGACATTATGCACCTTGATTAAGTGAACTCCAAGAGATATACACCTTAATGATGAGCACAAAAGAAAAGCCAATCAATTCACAGACTATCTGCCAGAAATGACTATATCAGTTGTACACATTTCACTCGTAACAGGTGTACATGAATTGTACACTTTTATTTGAAGATTTTTAATTCTGAAAAAAAGCAACAACAATATAGAAAGTCATGTTTTTGTAACTTATTTTGAGAAATATATAAACTCATAAGTGTCCAAATGACCCAAAATCTTACCTGTAATGGCAATTAACTGTTTGCATATTTTCACTTAGGAAAGATATAAATGGCATACATGTCACAAGTGTTCACAAAACTCAAATAAAGACTAATAAATGTCCATTGAATACCAAATTTTACTTGTAGCCTTTGAATATTCACATTTAGCATTAATGCACCTATTTGTTGCCCATAGTTATCTGCCTGCCTTTGAGTTTATTTCTCACTAGGAATGTCAGTAGAAATAAATTGATGCCATATGTTACCAATAAAGTATCACAGATAACATGCACATACTTACATCAACAGTTATAGTGTACAGAGAATTATTAGCATTTGAATCAAATGATCAGTGATGCATTTTTGACAGCCAAAATCCAGCATGCAAACAGTGTCACACAGTATTTAGATCTGGATCTTATGCTGAATTCCTGGGTGTTATATTAACATGTCATTAAAATAACTTATCTGGAAATGTTGCCCTTTATAGTTTATGAAATGTGACAGCTGGCTCTGCTGTAGCCATAATCAAAAACAAACCAAAAGGAAAAAAGGAACAGTGTCCACAGAGAATTACATAAAAAGGCAATAGCCTATAATGTGAGCTGTAGTATATGTTGTTTGTTTTTGTTTTTTGTTGTGTAACAGTTCTGATGAGAATCTTTGCATTTTATTGGTCTTGGTGCCTGCTACCATATTCCCAGCAATTGGCATCCTTATATTCTAATAATTTCTAATGTAACCTTAGACCACAGCAGATATGTTCTCCTGTATACTAGTTTGTTTTACAATTTGCTTTGACAATGGTCACTTGCATCTCAAGTATGCACCAGGGAGCTCTTTTATCTTATTTATAAAGTAATAAAAAATCAAGAAAACATTTTTCAAAAATGGCCATTGAAGCCAATCACTTTATGATATTTACCTATAAAAAGTGCAAAAGAGAGAAAATTTTACATCACTTAAAACTATTAATCAATTGCATGACATTGGGAAATATAGCATTTGCAGTGCCTGGCTACCAATTTGCTGTAAAGAAACTCATTAAAGGCAAAAACAATTTCAAAAATAAAAATCCAGATCAGCTCAACACCAGCGAGTCAGGCTCATTTAGGTTCAGCATGTAAATGCCACACTGAATTACTATTCATCACATTTATATGACTGCAGCCTTCATGATAATAGAGTGGATATATATAGGAAGCTGATGGTAATCCCCTTATGTGGCTTTCCTTGAATCTCATCTTGGGAGGCCAGTCTTCACCCCTGACCATTGTTTTGCTCATAATCCAAACTTGAGCTCACAATTTTTAAAGCAAAATTTTCATAGCATTTTTTCCCCATGCTTTTTATTATTATATTTCAGTGCCTGAAAATGCCATTACAGACCTCATAAATTACACAGATGAACACAGTAGCAGGCTGCAGCTGCTGGCTATTCAACAACCATTATTCAAGCTACAGTGAAGAGAGAGGTGGAGCTTGTAGCCCCCCTCCCCCTCCCCCTCCACACACACACACACACACACACAGTGGTGTCTGCTTATTCCAAATGCTTACCACACTCTTAAGCCAGCTCAGTATATTTCTTGTTCCTAAATGTCCACTTAATCAAGCCTGCTCACATGTGCAGCTCTCCTCCTCTGTCCTCATCTGCTTAGACACATGTACACTCTTTATCTTACTCATGCACACCCCTCCTCTGCTTTGCTCACTTCAAACAAAAATCACTCTTTTTGTCTTTTGGTCTCCTACACATGCACAGTCCAGCTCTCCCATTCTCTCCATTTCTCTCTCCTCCCTCTTTCTCTCTCTCTCTCTCTCTCTCTCTGATACACACACCCCTCCTCCCTGTGTCAGCGCAAAGTAGAGCAAGAGCAAGGAATCACTCGTTCATTTTTTTCAGCGTCTGCTGTCTTGCTCTATCTTCTTTGGGCTGCACGGAAGGAAAGGGAGGGTTTTTTGCTGCTCCCATCGTCACTGGGCTTATCTGCCCTTTGAGAAAGGGTAGAACGAGTGACACAGAGGGCAAGACGGGAAGATAAAGAGTGGTAGAGACAAGAGGAGAAACAGGACTCTCCCTTCATCCGTCAGTCTTAGAACAAGGGGCCGAGGAAAAAGAGGGGTAACAGCAGGGAGAGGGGAACAGGAGGAAAGGGAAGGAGGCGCCATGGGTCAGCTGTGCTGCTTCCCTTTCTCCCAAGCCGAGGAGAAAATCAGTAAGTCTCTCCTACTCCCGTCTCCATGCGTGGGTGTGTGTTGTTGGAGAAACCAATCAGATTGATATACTCAATGGTGCTGCTTGTTGAAAAAGACTGCATGTGTGCAGTGTAGGAAGATACTGCACAGAGTATATGTGTGTAATGCTTTGTGTCAGCTGTCTCTGTGTGTGCGTGCAGCTACATACATGTTAATATGTGACCTATACATGGACTAGGAGTGTTTGTTACAGTGTCACCATGTAATTCCATTTATGTGCAGGCTGGTGCTGCATATGTTCATGCATTTGTAGCTTAATGGTGATATTTCAGCTGTGTAACTCAGTGTCACCACTGTGTCATTAATTAGTGACTGCGCAGAGCCACACAGCAATGACAGCCTCAGTTGAAACAATTGCCTTTTTGCTGATAAGAGTTCTTTTTTGTGAATACTAACTGTGAGTACAAAAGTTATCACTGTAACCATGATCTTTGACCTCAAACTGATTAGATTTGACTGAAAAACTTAAAGGTGCACTGTGGAGTTTTATTGCAAACAAAAATCTATATTTTAAACAGAACACATTATGTGTATACTTAAAGTGTAAGAAACCCAACTGAATACTTTTCCTTCCTCACAAAAATCATTGAGCCTTTTTAAAAAAATTAATGTGGAGATTGTTTACGTCCATATTTGTTGGCTTTTTGGGTTTACACTTAATCTTTGTAATGTAGTGCTGTACACAAGTTCTATCCCCAGTGGGAGGGTTGCAAGAGGAAGGGCTTTTGGGTTAAAATATGTATCAAATTACCCATGTGGATTCATTCGCTGTGGCAACTTCTTGGGGGAAATACAAGGGAGCAGTCAAAGGTTGTCTGTCTGGCTGTTTGTATTACAGCTTT
>VUQH01032106.1:30030-42244 GCA_015106775.1 Etroplus canarensis
TATTACAGCTTTTTTTTTTTTTTTTTAAAGTGTTACTTCTACCGAGTGTTGATCAGCGCAGTAGTGTAAAACTGACAGCAGATTGCTAATTGCATACCCATGTGCATTCTTTTGCAGACAAGCCAAACAAAGTAGCTAAATAAAAAAACGTTGCTCTGTAGCTACTTATGGTCAAAAACTCCACTGAATAGCTACTTAAATGGTACGCAAGTGGTATTTAAAAATAAAATAAATATTAGAGAATCAGATAAGGGAATTTGTAAATGAGCTTTGTGGTTTTGTTTTTGTGCTTGCTTCTGATTTTGGATTTACTATATAAAAATCATTATCACAATACTTTTGAGTATGCTGGGATAACCACTTCATTAATTCTTGATGTTTTGCTATTACTACACTCTGAGTGGACTGTAAGCTAAAGATTTTTACCCATGTATTTCATGACAAACAATCGTATGAAACAGATTGTGGAGTCAACTTAGTACACCACATGTTTAGATAGCAAGTAGAACTACTTTTAACCACAGTAACTTAAAGTAATTGTTTCCTGTATGACTTTATCAGTCGCTCACATCATTTTGGAGGAATTTTGGCTCGCTCTTCTTCACAACAGTGCTTCACTTAATTGAGGTTTGTGGGCATTCCTTTATGCACAGCTCTGTTAACATCCAACCACAGCCTTTTGGTTGCACTGAGGTCTGGACTTAACTGGCCCATTGCGCCACCTTGATTGTTTTCTTTTTCAGCAATTCTGTTGGAGAATTCTTGAGTGTGCTTGGAATCATTATCTATTGCATAATCCAGTTTCAGCCAACCTTTAGCTGTCATATTTGACTCTGGAATACTTTGGTATACAGAGAAGTTCATGGTCAACTTGATGACTGCAAGATGCCCAGGTCCTGTTGCTGCAATACAAATCAAAATCATCTCCTCTCAACCACCGTGCTTGGCAGTTGGATTGAGGGGTTTGTGCTGATATGCTGTGTTTGGTATTCACCAAGTGTGGCTGTTATGGTCAAACATCTCTACTTTGGTCGAAAGCTATTGCTCTAAATGTCTTGTGGTTTGTTAAGACGCAACTTTACAAACCTAATCTATGCTACCATGTTCTTTATAGAGAGAAGAGGCTTTCTCTTGGCAACCCTTCTAAACAAGCCATACTTGTTCAGTTTTTTTACAATTGTACAGTTATAAACTTGAGTATTTAACATGTTAGCTGAGTCCTTTAGAGCCTGAGATGTAGCTCTTGGGGATGTTTTTTGCAATTTCTCTAAGCATCTTGGGGTGAATTTGCTGGGATGTCCACTACTGGGAAGATTGTGCATTGTGTTAACACACGCCTGCATACTCCAGACCAGCAAACTTTTTCAGAACTTCTGCTTTTATAGCGGTGGTCACACTGGCTGATGATCAGTTAATCAAGTGCATTTGATTAGCAGCACCTGGCTGCTACTTATCCTCTTAATTCCCATGCAAACAGTAAGGGTGTACTTCATTTTCTGCAGGACTGTATGGAGTCCTGTGAAAACTTCTTTCACATGACTGTAACAGGACTATTTTGGATATGTTTTTGCATTCCGTAATTTTCACTGGTTAAAGCTTCTACTTTATCTCTTTACTCGAGCATTCTACAATATTTAAATATCTTATCATTTTTATTTGATAAGTGATAGGTAATGTCTTCTGTTTTATAGGAAACTCAGTATATGTGAACTGGCTGAGTTACTATGATGACACAAAATCATTTTTCTACATGTACATCATAAACTCAGGTTCAAGTTAGGCACAAAGAAAGCTTCAAGCTTTAGTAAATAAATATGAAAATATTAATTTCATATTCAAGCTCTGCAAGTCACGCTGCATAGCAAAGGTCAAATATCTGACTGAGAAAAAAATAAAACACATTTTGAATGGAGGAAAGGGGGCTTCAAAATAACTTAAAAATGGGTCTTAGGTTATTGCCTTACATTTATTTGACCATGTGATCAAGATTCTATAAAGCTACACATATTTTCTGGAAGATGGATTTTTTTGAGCACCAATGTTCTCTAATATACGTTGTTGTTGGTCCCTTAAAGGTAAATTAAAATGGCCAAATGGTAAAAGTCAGGGGACAAACTTTACCACTAAATGAGAGTGACAAAAAGAAGCTGCTCTTCATCAGTTTAAATGAAATTAAATGAGCTCCAGAGGATAATTATGAAAACAGTTTGAGTGTAGCCTTCTCTTTCATTGTTCTGTAGCAGCTGTACTGTTGGTTAATTTAACTTTTGGATGGATGTTGAGCGTATTTTTGGTGCTACTGTTTGTCATAGGAGAATAATTGAAATGATCCCTTTCTACCTGCCGTATGTCCCCTTATGGGACACTATAGCATTTTACCATTGTTCATCTTTAGTAATTTTTTCCATTTCAGTAGTGTCAGACAGTTTTGTTAAATGTTGATTTATCTGTTCTTTTAAACTGAACACACCTTCTATTTACCTGTTAGCTGCCTCATATCAATTAGCTATTGTCAGTTCAGTCAGTTTGGTCAGTTAAGGGATTTCTTTGGAGTCTTTTGGAGGTAAAAGTTGACATTGATCTTATGTAGATACTAACAGAAACTCGGCCCTCTGTGTGATCGCCAGACTACATTTTGATTGTTTCTTTTAAGAAGACAGTCTGTTTGTAGATTCACGTGGCTGCTAACGTGTTGGTTTGTTTAATGATTAAACAGAGATACAAACTATAAAATTTTCTACTGATTTTATGGTCTGTTCGGTCTGTGTGCGAGCTGCACATGAGATCTTGATCATGCTGATAATTATGTCATAAACAGACTTTGACACCAGCTGAAATAGCAGCTTTGAAAAAGGTTTTTGTGTGTGTGGTTGTTGGATTTTTGGGGGGGCATTGCATTACTAAAGACAGAAATATTAAACTGGGCTGCATGGACACACATTGCTGAGTGCACCCTCCTCTTTCTCCTCTCTGTTTCCCTCCTGTGTTCTCCCCGATGTATCCCTCACTCTTTTTCCTGCTTGCAGCTGCATTGCTATAAACAGTCGAGCCACTGTGCCCTACTTCTAAGTGGAGAGAGATGGAGGGAAAAAAGGAAAGAGCAATGCAGGGATGAAGACTAATGAGGGAGAAAGAAGGTATTGGGCTTTAAGAGAAATGAGGATATTGAGACAAAGGCAGTGGCAGCTAGATGGAGAGAACAAACAGGAGGAAGTGAGTGTACTGTAGGTCAGATGCTACCCCTGTGATGTGGTGACAGTCGCCCCTCGTGAGCACACCAAGAAACATGCGTATTTTGTGGCTGCTGTTTATCTATGTGTGAATTCAACAGTGACCAATAAAAGAAGGTGTCGTGTGGTGGTGTAAACTGTCACTGCTGGTGAAATTGACAAAGTGTAAATGTATAAATGCACACAACAGCAGAATGAATTTCTTTATCTATATCCAATCTTAGCATTTTTGTTCTGCTCATGAATAGCTATGCAAGATCGTTCTTTAATATATTATTATTATTATTATTATTATTATTATTTAGTAAAATATTAAAGACTGTATTGATGTTCTGGCCATGTTAGAGCTCAGAGCAAGGATGACTTGTGCAATAAATACATGTGGCAATAAATAATTACATGTATATCAGTTGCTAATTTTAGCCTAATTGGAATTTCATTCTGATTCCAATCCTTTCCTCTTTTGCCTATAACCTCATTTCTACCAAATTTTACTGAACAATATAAGGTACTAAGTTTTTATAGGCATTTGTCAGTCAGAGTTGACCATCGGTTTCCATTGTATGTGTCTGTTTTGCTAGGGCATTATTGTTTGTGGTTGAATAAACCTATATGGGAATGACAGCCTGTACTGCAAAAGCCACACCTACTGTATATGTACTCTCTTGTCTTTCTTGATTGTTGCGCTTCTTTCTTCTGCAGTGCTCCTCAGTTTTCATTCACCTGTCTTTAGGTGCTGTTTCAGTGTGGTACTCCACTTCTTACAGTTTGTGGCACGTGCTTCCCACCTGTATGCATAAAGATCAACAACTTTAAAAATCCTTTTTGGAGACAATTGCAGCTGTGAATTGCCAGCAAGTCCAGATGCCAATTCTTGTGGAGGATGTTCTTTGGGATGTTACCGTCCGCCATTCAGAGGTCACTAGGGATGTCACAATACCAGAAATTTATTAGTCAGTACTAATCATGCAATTCTCTGTACCAAACTTGATAGCACAGATGAAAAAATGATCCCACTGACTATCCTTCAGTCATAAAGTACCCCTCAAATTCATCTCCACCCACTCCACCCTGCCTGCACTCTGTTCTTCACCTCTCTTGTGCACTGTCCTTTGCTTTGGATGATTGATCCCAGATATTTAAAATCAATGTAATGAATGCTTCTAAAGTGGAATTTGTTAAGTCTTCTTTCTTGCCTGGCATAAAAGGTCCACACTTTGCTCCAATACAACAGCGTCTAAGGGAACAGATGCAGTACACTGAAATTTTGATTTTGATGGTCAGTATGGGATTTTCCCACACAGATGATGAGACATGATAGGTTGCAGCTGCTTCCCCAGTCCTCCTGTCAATTTCTGGATCTAATGAGTTGTTATAAGTGATAATAGAACCACGGTAAGTGAACTGCTGAACAGCATCCAGGTCATAGTTGCTCATGGTCACTACCAGTAGTGATACTGTATCTTGCCCCAGGAGATTAGTCTTCTTGAGGCCAATGGACAGAGCAATATCATCACAGGCCATGATACAAAAAGTAGACTGAATACATGATAATTGCTGTGTAGACGTGCCTAAATAACTCAGTTGTTGAGCAAGTGTTTTTTCACTCCGTTACTATTTCTCTTTAAGAGGTCATGATTGTTTGCTCCACCTCTCTCTTCATATTTCCCCAGTCAGCAGGTAATTCACAGGTAGTTTAAACACTTTAAAGACTTATAATCATATAGAGTAACTACTCATATAGAGTAATAACTAATAAAAATGAACTATACCCTGTGGTTAGTTTTTACGTAACCTTTATTGAAACTGTTATCTTGTTTTCTTTTTTGTTTTAATAACAGTCAGTTAAAGTTAAACTGTACCCCTCACAGAGGGACACAGCTTGCTTGGAACATGCAAATAAACAGTAACACAGACTCTCTTTTGACAGCTGTGTTAGCTGCTCAACTGTGTTAACTGTGTAACAGCAGAGCAGAAATTACCTTGATCGGACATCTTGCCCTGCTATGTGGATTTGCACAACTGTGACGTCACAAAAGTGTTGAAATTTCAGCTATGTGTTTGTATTTGTGAGTTGTGCTGATGAACAACAAGGACCACATGTGAGGAAGAGGAGAAGGAAGTTGAGAACAAAACTGGGAGAAAAAAAGAGATGCGCAGGGGGCAAAGGGGAAGAGATGCATGTAGCGCTGCTCAATTATTCTTTTTTCCCTCATTCAGTCCTCTGTGCAAAGTATTCCTTTTTTGGTGCCTCTGTGGCTAAACTCCTTGCTGCATGGAAATGTTTGTGAACCCTTTGAAATTACCAGTATTTCTAAATTGATTACCTATAAATTGTGGTCAGATTTATATGGACAAACACAGTTTGACTAAAGTAATGACACAACAAAAAGCTGGACTTTCCATGTCTTCATTGACCAGACTGAGTAATTATTCACAGTGCAGGCCAAACAAAGTAAGTAAATTTAGTAAGTTTGCTTTAGCAGCAAAATTGAGATATCTCATTATGAGCTTATGAGCTTTTCAAAGCAGGCCCAAACCATGATGTTGCATCCACCACGCTTCAATTTTTGTGTTGGTGTGCACTTCTGGTGTGCAGTTCTTTGATTCAAATATAAATGTTCATTTTGCTCAGAGTTTCAACTTTTCCCTCTTTTGTCGACAAAACATTTTTAGAAGTGTTGTGTAACACCGAGGTCATCTTTTGCAAACTCAAGACAGACATGCTTCACTATTTTTGTTTTTGGAAAGTAGGCCTCCTGCGAGCTGCTAAGCTGCCGCTAATTGTTATTTCTTGTCAGATAGTTTGTCTGTAAATGTAACTTAGGCTCAGACCGCATTTTATTAATATTCATGTCATGAATTCTGGTAATGCCAAAGCATTCACAAACTTTTTCTTGCATAACTACATTATCAATACTGAAATACATTTACATTCTTGCCTGACTAGTATGTTTTTATAAGTGTTAATCTGACAGCTGATGACAGCCTGGTCACCAAACAAAAAAAAAAAGTCATTTCTAAATGCTGTCTGCTTTTTCCTCAAGTGAGGTCCTGACACCTAGGAGTGACTCACAGCTGGGTTTAAATTACACCCCACATGCCCCGAAGCTGGGCCTGAGGGACTGGGTGACTACGTTTTTGTTGCATGAAGAGTGCACAGTGTCTGCTTTTTTAAGGCAAAATCAATACCCAATGTTCACTTTGTCCCCCCACTGTTTGATAGTGCCAGTGTCTGACTGGATTTCAGCCAGTGTCTTTGTTGGTCCAGACACTGTTTAAGCAAGGCACATTTTAGAACCAGGCCAGACTGTCTCTGCTCTTTATAAAGATTTCCAGCACATGTTATAGGTGCATTAGGTAAAAGTAATGAAAATAATCCAGTTTAGTGCCAAAGATGAGGTGTGAACATGCAACTCCTTTACAGTCAACATCCTAGTCTGTCAGCATTTAGCTGCCAGACTAGGATGTTTTGTGCTGTCACATCAGTGTGGAGGGCCAAAAGATGCCAAATCACAGTGGTGTGTGTATGTGTGTCTGTGTTTTGTTTATTCACACTAGAAAAGCTGGACTGTTTGATGCCAGTTAAACTGGGTCCAGAGGGGGCACATGTGCCCAGCTCCACAGTGTTATTATCCGCTTATGACCCACAAGCCAAATGTTTAACAATTAGATTTTACTGAATAAATTGAATCAATGCTAAAAATAATATTTTTAATCATTTTTTATAGTGACATGGCTCAAAGGAGGTCAGTTGTATATTAACCACTTCGGTCTAGACTAGTGGTTCTAAAACTTCTTTGACATGCTGCTCTTCAGAAGCTGAAAAAACTTTGTGCCCCACATCACATAAAAATGCATGTCCCAAATAAAGTTAGAAAGTTAGAATACAGCAGACTTTGTTAGTACTAATATGGAAATGTACTGTAGTACTAGTTGTACTACTGTATGTATAAGTATTAGTTGGACTGCACTAATTTCTCTGAAATCACATTAGCTTTGCTAGCTACCACCCATCTCCATTTTTAGTTGATTAACTTAGTTTACTGATAGCGTTACTAGACAGAAAGCTTCCTTTTTTAAAGTCTTTTGAAACTGAATACATTTTTCATTGTGGTTCTGATTGCTGTGCTTCTCCTGAAATAATATCACTTCTTGTGTCATCATGTTCAAGTCAGTAGGAAAAAAATTAAAACAAGTAATAATTGTATTAATACTAAATAGTTTTTGCTTTTGTATTACATGAAAACAGACTAGTATATTCCTCCTTAACTCTTCATCATCCTCATCATATTGTTTTGAAAGTGTTGAGAGTGAAAATAGAGCTGAAATGCTTTTCACTCTGAGTAGAGGAATTTATCAGCCATGAAATTGTCATAAGCGCGCTGGTGGAGAGGAACAGATTTGCACACTTCTGAGCAGCATCACCCTGTATGCTATTGTTCTGGCACAAGGGAGAGATAGTCAGAAATGTAATTAGTCTCTTCTATTGTAGGATTCATAAAATGCTGGAAAATTAGGCCACTTCAGGACTTTAGGACTGGTTGTACAGAGCTATAAAATTTACCTCTAATATAGGCTTCTTGTAGTGGTTTTAGTCTTTCTTGTTGCTTTCTCTAAATTATTTTGTGTGCATTAAAGACATGTAGTGGTTTACACACTGGTTTGATTCCAGATGGGGACATAAGCCCCGCTCACCATGGCGGGTTGCTCCAGGAAGGGCATCCGGCATAAAACCTCTGCCAAATTACCCATGCAGATTAATCTGATGTGGCGACCCCTTGGGAAGAGTACAAGGGAGCAGCTGAAAGACAATTTTAGTGTTGTGTTTCTGGTGCAGCTATAGCTTCAGTTTCTTTTCAAAGACATTTCAGGGGGACTCTGGGCAGGCTAGGTCTGGAATCCAATCTCCAGGATTACCGATCAGGTTTAATGATCTGGATTAATACCTACAGGCAAATGTTTAATCAACAGGATTAATATTGATTCCTGTTTTTTTTTTTTGCAGCATGTATTTGGGGAGTGCATATGTGTTGGCATTTTGTCAAGCCAAATAATCTACCTGGTGGATAATAATAACAAATCATGAACAACTCATCCTTAGTAAGCCTATAACTAGGATATGACGTGGTGAGCATGAAGCATGAATGTACTGGACCAGCCTGCAGTCAGTATGTTAAGTATGGAATGAGTTTCTAGTATATTCTGCAGTAAACTGTTCTTCCATCAGGGCTCTGTACCCCAACCCACCCCTCAGTTCCACAGTCTCTATTATACCCCTGCTGGCCTCCTCTTTTTCAAACTTGTCTTTCTCATTTCTTCTTTTCTCTCTCTGGTTTTGTCCTCACATGCACCCAGTTAAGTATTTTTTTCTCTTTTTTTCCTACTTTTCCCACTTGAACCACTATTGCATTACACAGATATTCTTACCCTCCTCTTCTTGAAGTCAAATACTGAAGGAGAAACTTTTATCTTTAGTTTCTTCTACATTATTACAGTATTATCATATTCTTTTATTTTTCCCACTTGGTCAGTCATACGGTGAGCCTTCCTCTTGGGCCCAGCAATGCCCCTCTCCTTCTCCTCTTTATTTACCCATCCCTTTTATCCTTATTCTACCAATATGCTGCATTAATGTTCTGCCTAAACTTCTACAAGAGCTTTCAAAAAAAGAAAATCAGCTGATTTAAAATAAAAATAGTTTGTTTATAACTAAGGGTTTTTACATAGTTTGCAAGCATTATCCAGTAAACTTTATTTGCTTTAATGGGATTATTACGGGTTCCCTTTGATACTGCATATGTTGCCTGTGTGTGTTTGCATCACAAGTAGCTGCTTTGAGCTGGAACAAAACAATTTCCAATTTTGGCTTAGTAAAATGTCCATCCAACTTCAGCAGCATCCAGGAAGTGGTTTCTGTAAGTGTTTCTCTTGAAGAAGAAGCTGTTAAAGAACAAAATGTGTGTGAAAGGGAATTTGATGAAATGGTGTTTAAAGGTCATACATAGCACAGCATAAATTACAGCAGAGGGGTGAGGCTGAACAGACACCCACTGAAACTTGATGCTGTACAGACTTAAAGCTGGCTGACAATATGTGCACAAAATTCCAAACAGCATCACAACAATAAAAAACCTTTCAACCTTTGCTTCTGAGAGAGTGTTTATAAAACCTGGCAAATGTTATATATGGAGACATTAGAAGGAGAAGAACAAAGTAGAACAAGAAAATATCAAGAAGATGCAACAGCTCTGGTGGTTTGACCCATATGCTAACATTTGCAGACTAACAGTGATAGTCATAACATGAGCTTTTGATTTGAAAACTACACAAATTCCTGAAAATTTAGCATTTGTACAGAGCCTTTCTTACCTGTATGACTGGTTGCTGGCATAATGTGTTTAGATCAGAATGTTAATTTGTAACTATAAGCTATTGTTTATTCAGTAGGTATTTTAGAAAATAAGGTAAGGGAGCATTTGGGTAAATTTTTGTACCTCTGCACCAATGATACCATTGTGTTTTTGTATGTATGTACGTACCTCCGTTTATTCCATTTTTGTTAACATGACATCTCTTAAATATTATGAGGGAACTTCTTCCATTTTGGCACAACCATTAACTTAGACTCAGGGATGAATCAATTAGATTTTGTTGGCCATAATTCCTTTAACCTCAGGCTCATACCATTCTTGTAAATATGACTTCTCAGGAAGGCCTGGAAGACACAGGAAAAGATCACAAATTGAATTACTAACTAAATTCCTTTTAAAGTCCTCAGTGTAACTTGGTTGAGTGATAAAAGTACACAACTTGAGGTTGTAATGTATGAAATGTAACTTGATTGTCAGGATTTAGGAGAACAAAAATCGCGTATTGTGATTGTATAGGGTTAAGGTTAGGGTCAACACAAATGATGACTTAGACCTCAGAGGGTTAATGACTGTTTTTAGAGTGCTCACAACTTTTTCTTAATAGTTCTTGTCATTTTTAAAAAGACAAAAACAAAGTAAGTCCAAGACTTACAAAACAGATATTTTTACCAGTTTAGAAACATACAGTCAGTGAAAAAGGTTTTCACATGAGTATATGTAGTCCTGTGAAAAAATAAGTACACCCCATGACTCAGTAGATTGTAGAACCACCTTTAGCAACAATAACTTGATTTGAAATAATTTGGCCATAGTTTTGTGCATTATGGCCAGACATCTCCACTCTGGTCTCATCTGTCCAAAGGACATTGTAAATTTAAGATCTGCTGTCATGGTTTTTTTAAGAGAAGGGGGTTTCTCCTGGCAACCCTCCGAACAAGCCATAATTGGTCAGTCTTTTTATAATTGTACTCCCATGAACTTTAACATTTAACATGTTAGCTGAGGCCTATAGAGCCTTAGATGTAGCACTTGGGCTTTCTGCAATTTATCTGAACATTTCACAGTTTGACTTTGGAGTGACTTTGCTGGGATGTCCACTCCTGGGAAGATTGTGGCATTGTGTTAATGCACAGCTGAATGCTCCAGAGCAGAAAACTGACAAAACCTGTACTTTTATAGAGGTGGCCACACTGGCTGATGACCAATTAATCAAATACATTTGTATAGTAGCACCTGTCTGCTACCTACCCTCTTAATATGGAAGAGGTAAGGGTGTATCTAGTTTTTCACAGGTCTGCATAGAGTCCTGTGAAAGCTGTCTTTTTTACATGACTGTATGTATCTAATAATCAGGTCCACACAAAATCTGGACCCATAGAATTCCGTAGATTTTCTGCTGAGGTTGAAGATGTGCATGTTGCAGATGTTTGCCGTTTCTGCCCGTCTGTTGCTGGTGTATATTGCTGTGACTTGTGAAAAGGCTGTCTTGAAAACATCTTTATGATGAAATTGAGTTAAATTCAAAATTTTTAGTAAGTTGATATTTATTTCTGCCTGCTATAATGTTGAGAAAATGTTGGTTATTTTATTTTTTAAATAAATTAACATATTTGCTCAGGAAACAATGATTGTTTTTTTTTTCAAACTAATCATTGATAATGTAGCAATCAGAAACACTCCAGAATTTTACAGATTTTCCTCCTGGATCACCGCAGAAAGCTATGGAAAAATCAGTGCACTCTGTTTGGGCCTGCTAATAAGTAACAAAGTTGACAGAAAGAGAGGCTGCAAGGTAAAGGCAAGTAAACTGAGGAAGAAGAGAAAGTCAGACAGGTCCATGAGAAGAGGATACTTAGAGACTAGAGAGAGTTAAACTTGCCAAAAACAATAAATAAAAAATGGATGGAAAGTCAGTGCAACCTCCTTTTCGTGTTAAAGTACCTGTCTGGTTCTCATCACTGTCACCATGACAACACAACCAGCAAAAAAGGTAAAGGGAGGAAGGAGAAAAATAAATGTTTGAATAACGAGAGTGATGTTACAGAAGGTAAAAGGAGAGGCAGAGTGGCAGAGAGAGGCGAGAATACGGGGAGGGCATACGCTTTGAGAAATTGTGGGAACACTGTGTGAGAATGTGTGTGTAAGATACTGTCGAGGATATGCTTGTGTGTGAGACAGAGATAAGTTGAGAGAGATCCATGTGTCTGTCAGCCTTGTTGCTGTGGAGTCAGTTTATCCGCAGTTTGAAAGGCTTATCCATTTCTCTGTTAGTGTGTGTGGGTGAGAAACGGGTTCAGAGGTTGGCTTTACTGCCATCATAAAGGCCGTCATTCTGTCAGGTTAAGATTGAAAAGGCAGGTAAAACACACAGACGCATAAACAGATAGACACACAGGAGACCTTTGACAAATGAGAAGAAGTCTGCTTACGTAAGGCTGACATTAAAAGCTATATTTTCTGGATATTCGTAGCAACAGGAGCAACTCAAGAAGCGCAATAAGAGGGATTTATTCTTTTTCTGAAATGCATCCTTATCTGAAAAACATTCAGTTTATTATTTCTGTTTGCATTTCTGGCACCTGTGAAATAAAAGGTTTTGGTACATACCAG
>VUQH01032110.1:0-14861 GCA_015106775.1 Etroplus canarensis
TCTTCAGAGCGACTGACAAGTTTATGACAGGTGCTGCAGCAGCACCTGGTGCTACAGAGACAATCAGGGCAAAGAACACACACCAAACCAAGTTTTTATGCTTTGTGTGTGTGTGTGTGTGTGTGTGTGTGTGTGTGTGTGTGTGTTTGTGTGTGTGTTGGAAATGCTGGATGCAGTGTTGCTAAAATGGTGTGAGCTGAGATCCTGATAGTGATGATATGAAACGTAAAGATGTGATTGTTCTTGGTGTGTGTTGGCCAGTCAGAGGGGTGTGACGTGAAAAAGGAGCAGGCCTGAAGGAAAGAGTCAGCTCACTGGACTTTTTGGTAATTTCTGAAAATATGTTACTGTCACTTGATTCCAGTTATTGTACTCCTGCCTTTGGCTTTGCACTTCACTGCCACAGGAACCTGTAGGACAAAGCGAGTTCATCCTGCTGAAGGTTCTCCTTTCTGTATCTGCTCTTTGCCCCTGAGCAGTCTCACAGAGGAGGTGATCAGCTGACCGCCCCAACATGGGGGTGACAGTGGCTCAGTGCAATGGTGAATGGTTGAGAACCAGAGGGCTGCTGATGTGGCACTGGTTCGATACTCATCTGTGGCATTTGGAGGCCCCCCAGTGGAGGTCGGAGACACCCCACCACCCCCAAGCACTGCCAAGGCGCTCCCGAGCAAGGCACCAAACCCCCACCGTGCATCCCAGTGCCTGCAATGGACTGCCTTGTTCTCCCTCACCTCTGGTTGTGTGTGTGCATCTGCATCACTCAACTGTGTATAAAGTGTGTGTGTATACCTACAAAATGGAGTGTGTAGAGATCTGGTAATTTCCTTATGAGGGAGTAAATAAAGTATATCTTCTTCTTCTTAAGGTTTGCTGATCTTTCTATGAGTGTGTTCAGCTTGAGGGGGTGATGTTTGTTGTGTATGACAAATCACTCACAGGTCCACTCATGGTACAATGGTATATGTTATAAACAAAGAAGAAACTTTAAAATAATAAAAAATTTGAAGTTAAATCTCAAAGAAACACAAACGTGTGTGACAGGATGTTGTGTGCCTGTTTTAACAATGCCATGTTTGGCTGCTCCCTTTACGTTTTTTCCTAAGGAGTCACCACAGCAGATGAACCTGTTGATGTAATTTTACAGCGGATGCCCGTCCTGATGCAAGCACCCAAGCTCAGGTCCAGCTTTGATCCTCAAGGCTTTTGTTGTCGGTGTTGATTCAACATTGTGGATGTCTCCACAGCATGGGTTAGAGCTACCTCTTCTGTTATTTGGATGTTGTTCTTAGACTTTCTAGCAAGAAAAAGTTTATGTTCCAGAATTGTTTTCCACTCTTAGAGTAAAATGAAATAAAGGAAAGATTCTTGATGGAAAGAATGTGATGAAAAAATCTAAACCTCAGGATTGACTCAAACTCCTGACTTTCTACATCATCCTACTAAGCAAACTGGCTTCAGATTCATGAAGAAACATCAGTGGTCTTGCAAAAGATTTTGCATCCTAAAGCAGATGTGGATAGGCTGCACATCCCAAGAAAAGATGGATGGAGGGGCCTGATAGAGGTAGAAACAGCATTAAAAATTGCAGCAATAGGGCTCAATCACTATTTGAAGCACAAAGACGGGCAATATTCAAAGCAAGTGCTTGAGTATGAAAGAACTAAAGCCAAAAATTCAGTAACCGTAATTGCTAATAATTTTAAAAGGGAAGTACCATGCCAGAGTTTGAGAGGAATGAAGATAAATCAGACTCCGAAAACTCAAGTTCAAGTCCAAGATGAAATCAATAAAAGGAGAAAAGTGGAAAACCAAAGTATTACACGGCCAGTAGCCAAAGATCCTTGAGAAGCCTCAAGTAGACACAGTCACCATCAACAAATGGTTATTAAATAACCTGAAATGTGAAACAGACCAGGCAAAAAATAAATGCTAGAATCTAGCAGAAAGTAATATTTGGACAGCAAATTCAGAATGTGTTGAGAACATGAAGAGACAGTGGACCATACACTGCATGCAGAATTATTAGTCAGTGAGTATTTTGACCATATCGTCTTTTTTATGCATACATCCCAACTCCAAGCTGTATAAACTTGAATGCCTATTGGATTTAAACATACAAGGTGATGTGCATTTGAGTAAGGATGTGGAGGATGTGGCCTTAGGAGATCAACACCCTATATCATGTGCGCACAATTATTAGGTAACTTCTGTTCCTCAGACAAAATGGGCCAGAAAAGAGACAGACTAACAGACTCTGAAAAGTCAAAAACTATAAAATATCTTTCAGAGGGATGCAGCACTCTTCAAATTGCCAACATATTAGGACGTGACCACAGAACCATCAAACGTTTTATTGTAAATATCCAAGAGGGTCACAAGAAACATGGTGAGAGAAAACAAAGCAAATAAAGTGCCAAAGATTTGAGAAGAATCAAATATGAAGCTACAAGGAAGCCACTATCATCCAGTGCTGTCATATTCCAGAACTGTAACCTACCTGGAGTGTCCAGAAGTACAAGGTATTTAGTGCTCAGAGACATGGCCAAGGTAAGAAAGGCTGAAACCCGACCACCACTGAACAAGACACACAAGCTGAAACACCAAGACTGGACCAAGAGGATGGTCAACAGATCAGCAACTGACAGACTCCATGGATTGAAGACTTTTGGTATATTGGTCTCACATTTTTTGAAATGTCACAAATGTTTATTTGTAAAGTTTGACTTGTTTGTTTATCATTCTCACTTTAACAGATGAAAATATTCAAGAGAGATGGGAATATTTTTGTTGTTCTCTGAGTTGTCATGCAATGTGTGTTAGGTTAATTGGAAATTCTAAATTGACCGTAGGTGTGAATGTGAGCGTGAATGGTTGTTTGTCTCTCTCTGTTGGCTCTGTGACAGACTGGCAACCTGTCCAGAGCGTACCCTGCCTTTCACCCTATGATAGCTATGATAGCTATGATAGCTGGGATAGCCCCCCCCACTAATAGTTGCCTAATAATTGTGCACACACACATATTCTCGTACAAAAGCCAAAACCTCACTTTCACCTCCTTAAATATTCAGGTTGAAGGTTTCTTAACATTTTGGATTGACCAAGAGCACTGTTGTTGTTAAATATCAAAACTAATCCTCAAAAATGACACTTGCCTAATAATTGTGTACATTGTGGGGTTGGGGTGCTTTGTTATATGAGCAGCAACAATAAGCAGCTGATTAACAAAATAAAAGTCACTGCTAACGATCAGAGGATAATGTTTGAAGTTATTTTTCAATCACAAATGCTAAAATGGTTACAGTTGCAGATGATCAGAGTGAGAATTTCAGCTTATTATTTTCCTACATAAAAGTAAAGTTAACATTCTGATTTCAAAGGCAGTCTGACATGCATGATGAGCAGTTTTGTTGCTTTACAGACCAAACCAATATTCAGTTTATCAAGAAAAAAAGACTGTGGATTGCTCCATATTCTAAATAATCAATACATCGGTCTACGCCTATCAGAACCTGAAGTAAACCACTGAAAAGAGGACTTTAAGAAGACCTCTGAGGTCATAATCAGATCCGTTATATTCACACAGATAATCTCCCATCACATTTCTTTAGGGCGACAGCCATCAGTTGTGGTAGTAATCAATTGATCTATTGAATGTCCCGTCAATCACTCAGTTTGATAAGATCTATTTACCTCCTCTTCAAAAGTAGTAGAACATTAATAAGCACCTTTTCTGGTTGAGTCAGTGAGCACTGGTGGTTTAAAATCTGACATTTATATTTCTTTACTGCACACACACACACACACACACACACATGAACAGAGGGATTTACTGTGAATAAAGGAAGTATGCTTACTGGTCAATGCTGCTTTCCAGACTAACATTACTGCTTGGTCTCTTCAACAGTAACGGGGGCCGAGCCTGCGGGAGTGAAGAAATAATCAAATCTATTCAGTTTTATTTATTTAGCAGCAATTCACAACAAAAGTCGCCTCAAGGCGCTTCACACTGCAAGGTAAAGACCCTACAGCGTTAGAGAGAAAACCCCAACAATCACACCATCCCCTATGAGAAAGCACTTGGTGACTGTGGGAAGGAAGAACTCCCTTTCAACAGGAAGAGCCCTCCAGTAGAACTGGTTAGGGGTGAGAGGAGAGAGAAGAGGGAAAGGCAAGCAAAGAGAGACACAGACCATGGGAGAGAGAAAACAAAGTAGCAAATAAATGCATGGGTGGGGGTAGGTGGAGCACATCATAAGAAGCCGCCCAGCAGCCTAAACCTATTGCAGCATAACTAAGGGTTGTTTCAGGGTCACCTGATCCCGACCTAACTATAAGCTTTACGTTGAAGCCGAACGATGTTACAGGCAGCATACTGTTCTCCACGGCTTCTCCAGACACACGTGCTCAGGGTGAACCTGCTCTCATCTGTGAAAAGCACAGGGCACCAGTGGCGGACCTGCCAATTCTGGTGTTCTGGGGCTAATGCCAATCAAGCTCCACAGTGTCGGGCAGTTGAGCACAGGACCCACTAGAGGATGTGGGGCCCTCAGGCCACCCTCACGAAGTCTGTTTCTGATTGTCTGGTCAGAGACATTCACACCAGTGTCCCGCTGGAAGTCATTTTGTAGGACTCTGGCAGTGCTCATCCTGTTCTTCCTCGTACAAAGAAGCGTATACCAGTCCTGCTGATGAGTTAAGAACCTTCTACAGTCCTGTCCAGCTGTCCTAGAGCAACTGTCTCTCTGCTGGACTCTCCTCCATGCTCTTGAGACTGTGCTGGGAGGCACAGCAAACCTTCTGGCAATGGCACGTATAGATGTGCCATCCTGGAGGAGCTGGACCACCTGTGCAACCTCTGCAGGGTCCAGGTATGGCCTCGTGTTACCAGCAGTGACACTGACCCTAATCAAATGCAAAGCTAGTAAAAAACAGTCAGAAAAGATAAGGAGGAAAAAATGTCAGCGTCAGAAACTGATTAAAAACCCCTCTGATACTTAACTGACCACAATATCACACAAGTTTAACGGATGTGAGGCTACACTCTGATTAAAAAGGGTTTTTTTGAACAGTGTATAATCACCTTATTTACAAGAATATTTGAATCATTTCAGATTTAAATAAGTGATTAATACAGTGCTGTCAGTGTCATGTTCTCCTCTTGTGGACGTGGGTGATGCAATCCAACTATAAAAATTAAATTCCCTTTCAAACATCATTTCAGACATGCCACTTAACAATATTTATATGAAAACATCTCAGAATACAACACCATAGCAAGCTGTCAATCAAATAAACAGTAGAGGACTTCAGCTATGAAAGTTAATGGTCTAAGGAAAAGTGGCCACGCCCGTTCCTTTAAGCCTCACCAGTGTCAAAGCCATTAAAAAAAGTAAACAGATTCATTCCTGCAGTAAAACTGGATATTTTCACATTTTGGCATTTTTGCCACTTTGTAGCCCCAGAGGCTTCCTTCCATCACACCCCACTCTCACCTCATTCCCGCCCACCTGTCCAAAGTGCACGGTGATTGGCCGACTCTCATCCCAGGTTCGCATTGGCGCCTCCCTCCTGGTTGCGCTGGCAGAGGAGGTAAATCCCGCCGTGCCGTCGTCGTCGTCGATGACTGCCGGCCCGCCGGTGGAGATCCCATTCTCGGCCTGCTCCTGCATTGGGGGGGGACACAGGAAAGAGGAGGTTGACATGGGTGAAAGGAGTGCTGGCAGAGCAGGGGAAGGGGCAGGGAGGCTGCTCGTCGAGGCTGGGAGGGCAGCGGGTTCAGTTAAAGCGGGTCGGGGTGGCGTTTAACGTGGTTTTTGGTGTTATTGGGAGAAACAAACCAAGAACTGTCACAATCTCCGCTGCAGGAGCTCATCTTTTAAATGTGCCGCAGAATCCTGAGTAAAGCTACACACCTTCTGCTTCAACCGGCTCTTCACCTCTTTGATCCGCATTTTTGCGTGGTCCTTGGCCTGTCGAACAAACACAGAGACACAGAGATCACTGTCATTCTCCGTCCTTTCAGTGTAGAAGAAGGGGTAGGCGAAGCTCAGTGTTTACCATCAGGATAAAGGTCAACGTGCCACCCATGTGGATGAGCCTTCATACCAGTCAGGAGAGATTAATTTAAGCCTCTCCATGTTCTTCACGTTAGCTCATCCTGTACAGCACTGCTGTAATTGTCTGGCAATGGATGGAAGAAATAAAACTACATACTAAAACTGTTGGAGGTGGCTGTGGCCGAGGAAGGTTAGTGGTTTGATCCCCAGTTCCCCCAGTCTCCATGCGGGAGTGTCCTTGGGTAAAACACTGAAGCCCAACTTGCTCCCGATGAATCCATCAGAGCGTGAACGTGTGCGTGATAGAATAAAGCGCTGTGCGAACGGGTGAGTGAGGCTTGTAGTAAGAGGAGAAAAGAGCTATGGAAGCACCGGTCCTTTTACCATGTGTCCCTAAAGTGCTTACAAACTTATAGACGGTCTTCATGGCCGGGTTTGCCTTGGTCCTCACTGTGTTGAAGATGGCCCCGCCCCCTTTCTGCAAAAAACAAAGAGAACGTGTATATAGGGTCAATCAGGTCCTGACTTGTACCACATTTAGCTGAACCAGTATGATCTTAGAGTTCTGCCACTCTGCGCATATAAATTAAAAACCTAAAAGCCATTCCAGTTTGGCACAAAGAAAAGCTGCCAATCAGGAGAGCTTTGGATTAAAGATAGGAGTGAAAACAGCTTGTTTCAGGCAAAGGATGAATGAAGGGAGGCAGAATAAGACAAATAAGGATCATTTTCAGTTGTGAATCAAGCACAGATACTCCAGTAAAGAGCAAGAATAAAAAGACAGAGCTGGATCTAAGCAGAATGGGTCTGCTTTAATGCCACAGTTAACTTTATTTTTAGGTAGTTTCAACTAAAAACTTATAAAGCACTTTATGAACTTGTTAGGTCATGATCACTGAAGTCTGCTCCAATCACCACTCTCTCTCCCTTGGGAATACTCTCTACCACTTCATCCAACTTACTCCACAATTCCTCTCTCTCTTCTAACTGGCATCCAACTTGTGGGGCTTATGCACTATTCAGCATCACACCTTCAGTTTTCAGCTTCAGAGTCATAATTCTGTCTGACACTCTCTTCACCTCCAGAACACTCTTCACATACTCTTCCTTCAAGATGACCCCTACTCCATTTCTCTTCCTACCTACACCATAGTAGAACAGTTTGAATCCTCCTCTAATGTTCCTGGCCTTGCTTCCCCTCCACCTGGTTTCTTGCACACACAATATATCTACCTTCCTTCTCTCCATCATATCAGCAGCTCTCTCCCTTTACCAGTCATAGTCCCTACATTTAAAGTCGCTACTCTCACCTCCACCCTCCTACCTTTCCTTCTCTCCTTCCCCCTCTCCTCCTCCTTTGTCTTCAGCATGGTTCTACCGGCACCCTGTTGGCATCAGAGCCGGTGGTTATTTACTCGTACCCCGACCCATCTTGTACATAGGTCATGTCATGAATCTGCATACTTTATTTAACAAAGATTTTACTCAAGGTGCACTTCTTGATGCCACCCTCCTCATTTACCCAGGCTTGGCACCAGCACTAGAAGTAGTCCCTCCACCCCCCCCCCCCCCCCACCCAGTCCTGTCTCTGTATATGAATTATGTAGTCACTCTTTCCAGCAGGACTGTTCGCTCTTACCATCTCATATATCTGCAGCCAGTTCATCAGTTCACCAGTGCCAAATGACACCTTCTGCATATCTGTGAGATACCAGATGCTTTGACAGACCAGCAGTGTTTGACCGCCAGGGAACAAGAAAGGATTGCACATATGTACACACATGCTCACACTGTAATATCTTCTGCTGAGTACATCCCTGGAGGTCTCCTATCACAGCCAGTTACTACTTTAACTCCACACAGGCTGAGGTGAGACAATCTATATCCCACTTTAGCACTCCTCCAGGCTACCAATCTCACCTTATACCTTCCCTAGAGGTTAGAAGCTGGTGTTAATACCTCCACACAGGTATGGTACCTGTTAATGAGGCAATGGCCTTTGAGCAAAGCCAGCTTCAATCATAGTAACAATAGACAAACTCCCAGTCTGGTCTATAACCTTTTTACCCCCTTTTCTAGAATCTGTAGAGGTTTATAATGAAAGGTGATATAATGAAGGTGTGGTTTGACAGGCTTCAAAGATAGCGCTATTAACAAGGGCTGGCATGAGGTATAATGATAATATCCAAACATTGTTGTGTCTCACTTTCTTTTACTCTGTTTTTCTCTGTCTCTACCTATCATCCAGCCTCCACAGTAAAGGGTCATGGGATTTTGTGGGTGGCATCTGTAAATAGATAATCATCTCCCTTGGCAAAATAGACATATAAACACACACACGCACCAGGCAGGATTGTGTATGCCCCCACACAAACACACACTCTTCAAACAGGTTTTCTCTCTCCTGGATTAGTAAATAGGAGAATAACAGAGTGATAAGTAGGCAGGGGGTTTGCAGTGTAACTGCCAGCAGCAGCACTACAGACATACACAACTAAATAATGAAGCCCCATTTATTATTACTGCACATGGAACAAGCAGAGAGCTGTTTGAAGTGCTCTGGCTTCCCCTTCATCTCCTCTCTCCCTCTGTCTGTCCGTCTCTCTCTTTAATTCCATCCCTCACATTCCTTCCATCTCTATCTCTTAGTCATTCTCTGCCTTTCCCCTTGTTCTCTCGTCATCCCTTTTTGCTGTCTTTTGGATGAGCTTATCTATATGAAGAACAGACTATTTTTTATGAAGTGCACAGACTAATAAAATGCCAAAACATATGTGTGTCCTAAGATAAGACGACTTCACTCAGCCATGTGGGGAAACTGGGTCAGTGATAAAGTAACAGTACTCGAAAGGAAAAAACTGAAATAGAATTAGTACAAACACTGACAAAATTACATAAGCAATAAAAATACTCTTTACTCAGACATGATGGCAGTAGTCCCTACACTAGATAACAGACACACATATCACATGAAGGGTTCACTTAATCATTGATTTTGTACCGCATTCTCACCTTTTTTCTACAATCATACTTGAAAAACTTTTTTAAAAAAAAAGACTTTGGTCTGGGACCTTCTTTTACTGCACTGAAGTTGTAGCTGCAGCTCTTAAGCCTCACCTCTCCACAGCATCTTAGCCTGCTTCTGTGGCTTTTCTGGTCTTTGTGAATTTAGCTAACTGAATTTCACAGTAGCAGATTTTACATGGGCTAGTATTTTCAATGCTTTCCAACTCTTAGTCACAATGTAAAAGTTGAGGTTGGTAATTTTAGGTAAGTGAGAACACCATCAGCGTGACTTCCAGGGTCCAGCTCAGTCTCATGCAGTTAATGAAGAAGTCACAAAAAAGCAAAGGATTTTTTCATCTTCATGAATTGTTACATGTTTTGTGTCACAAAGCATGATTTTCAAAATTTCAAATTTCAAAAATTTCAAGGAAATATATTTCATGTCATAAGCACAATTTTCTTCCTGCGAGAGGGGAGAGACGTCACCTTGGCAACCAAGAAAAGAAAGCTTAGCTGTTGAATTGTGGTCATTTTCTAAACCTGACTCAGTGGTTTTTAACCCCAAACCTGACCAAGTTGTCATTAGTGGCAAAACGTAATTAATAATGTATTTAAATATTAAAACTGTGGTCTGTGGTGTGGGAGGTGACGTGTCTGTGCCTCCAACACCCCTCTAGCCTCAGTATGTTGTACTCAAACGTGGGAAAGATATTTTCCTGCACATGGACAAGAATTAGCATAAATGAGAGTAGACTGAAGAAAAGTTGTGTTCTCAGACATGAAAAAATGTGGGGAAATTCATCTTGAGGAGCATGAAAAATGCTAAAAATTTTAATACATAAATTAATTCATCATTAGATCACATATGGCCATGAGACCAGGTTGCATGGTTTGTGCCAGGACAAATTATTCCACCAACCTGAACTTCACCACAATACTGCAAACTACAAAACAAGCGTTCTTACTGTCTTTGAATACGAAAACAATTTTACTGTTGAATTTATCGTCAAAGTTCACAGAATGATTAAACCTCATAAATTAAAATCCACAGTGTGTAAAACAGTTATCGTCTTCCTCTCTTATCTGTTCTTTCCTGCGTTGTTCTTCATCTTTGAGAATGAACTTACGGCATATTTACATTAGCAGTGTAACTTCTAACTGGGAAATACAGTTACCGCACTAGAAAATAGCACGATACAAAACCAAAGCTGAGCATTTATAACATCCAGTGGGTTTGGAATATGAATGAAACAAAGATGTGTGTCGCATACTCATGTGAGGAAGCATCCATGGCATCCAGCTGCTGCACACAATAATAGTCAGTTTCTTCCAACTTTAACCCTTGCACATAATTCATAACACCCATCTCTGCGCTGCTCTGCAGAGACAGTTATCTTTGGCACAGTGTACATCCATTATAACAAGGAGCATGTCATATTATTAATGCAGAGGGGGGCATTACATCAGACATGTCCCATCGAACTTGTGGTTGTTCACAGAAGTTCTGATCATTTCCTCCTTTCACTGTTAGTCTTATGACCGGTCTTATAAAAGCAGATTTTTAAAAAAATGCTGCACTGGACAACAGGCAAACTCCACCACTTATAATGCAGTGCATTGAAATTACACTGACAGCTCTGAAAGCTGTGTGGTAAGGAGGGTTCACAGGTCACCTCTGACATTTTTCACAGTATGTTCCTCTGAAGCTAAACGATTTAAAAAATATATATTTTCTATGATGTTTCCCAAACCTTCAAAGGCAACAATTCAGTTTAAAAATCTTGAATTGGATAATTGGATCCGGAAAATTCACATTCACAGTGTTCTTGAGCTTCACTTGTGACTCTGCCTATCCTGTAATTAAACCGTACAAAAAAGTTAAGCTAGGCTTTGTGCAAAGACTTAAAGAGTGTCTGCACAATAGTTCTACTGTGTGTGACTGTGGACATACTCTTCATTGCCATGCTACTCAAACAGTTAAACCCTGTATACCACAGTGTGCTGCATTTTATCTCATGACAAATTTCCAACTCATCATCATCACCTTCTGTCTCTGGAAAGGTTGTCTTGACTTCAAAACCGCCATCTGATGACATTTTCTTACAAAACAAAACGCTTCTTTTTAAAGCTTCCAAAGTACTCTACATCTCTTCACTTATTTCAGTCTTCTTGCCACAATTCATAGTCCAGTAAATACTTTAGCTCAGATCAGTGGTTCTGAAACTGCAGGGTGGGCCCCACAGGAGGGGCGTGGAACCACTGAAGGTCGGGCACAGACAGCCAGGTGAAAAGGTCAATGAATACATTTTCTGACGTGAAAATAAAGGGCTGGTCTGCTGATGCGATTGTGCTGACCACCTCAGTCGATAGGTGTTTTTAGCTGCTCCCTTTCTTATACAAGGGGTCACCACAGCACATGCATTTTACACCAGATGTCCTCACTGATGCAACCCTCCAATTCACAATGCCTATAAAAAGTATTCACACCCCTTGGATGTCTCACCCTTTTATTGCATTAATAAATGAAATCATGGTCAATATAATTTGACCTATTTGAGTTTTTTTCAGGCCAAAGTGAAAACATAGTTTTACAAACTAATGTCGATTAATAAAAATGTGTAGTGTAAAATAAATGTTTGCAGAAACACCCCCTCCATTTTTCCTTACAAAACAGCTTAAGCTGTCAGGTTGAACAGGGATCTGGTGTGAACAGCTCATTTCAAGTCCAGAACAAATTCTGGATTGGATTGAGATCTGGACTTTGATTTGGCCAATCCAGAACATTCACCTTGTTGTCTTTGAACCGTTTCTGTGGAGTTTTTGCTGTATGTTTGGGGTTGTTGCCTTGCTGGAAAATAAATCTTATCCCAAGCCGTAGTTCTTGTGCAGACTGAGTCAGATGATCCCTGAGGATTTGGTGATTTTTTTCTGCATGTTCCCCTCTACCTTTGCAAGTCTTCCAGGGCTTGCTGCTGTGGAGCATCCCCAGAGCATGATGCTGCCACCACCATGCTTCACCATGAGTCACTAACTGTGACACTGCTGGAATCAGCTAGCTGGACCTCTGTTGAATTATCTCAGCCCCTTTAAACGGGGGAATATTAATGCAAACATTTAATTTACACTTTATGTTTTTAATTAATTAACATTAGTTTGTAAAACTCTGTTTTAACTCTGACATGACAAAAGGTTTTTTGGTTGTTTTTTTTTTGGTTTTTTTTGCAAATTCTTGTCACAAAAGGCAAATTATCTTGACCATGATTTCATTTTGCAATAAAAGGGTGAAAAACTGAGGTGGGTGAATACTTTTCACAGCACTAGAAGTACACTGGTTTCTGACCTCCCCAGGTTGGGCATGCTTTTCCTCCCAGTTGTGAATCGAGAATCTTGCAAGTTTCTCAAATGTGATAGCCACTGACCAGATATGATCTCTTTTAATGGTTAATTACTGATAAAATTTTGGGTGGGGACACGGTCATGATGATGATGATGACCACTTTAGAGTCCTCATCTACTGATGCTTCTTGCAGTTGTTTGAAATCATTCTTTAATTCCATGTGTTTCTGTTCCATCCGCTCATGTTTCCTGAGAATGCTTCTAATTCTCAGATTTTGCTTGTAAAATCTTATGACAGTGTCTGATTAAATATAGATCTATAACTGTATCAAAGAAGGCAGGCTGACTGAGTTGCTTAGACATGTTTAGGGGTCAGTTTTTTGAAACAGACAGTTTGATTTGAACCAGTGCAAACACATGGTAACATTAGCAGAAAATGAAAGGATGATAAAACGGTGAAGTGTTTTCTCTCCACGACTTGACGCACTTACTGATGAAAGGAAAGGATGAAGTCCTAATGTGGAGTGACTACAATATTATTTTTTTCATTTAATTGGTGTTGGCATAGTTTGGGCTTATTTCCAGTTTAGTGACAGTCCCATTGGTGAAGCAACATGTTATCACAGTTATCAGTTATCGTGAAACTACATTAAATACAATTTCATTAGAGTTTTAGTCAGACAGCACAAAATCATAAATATCAACATTATATGTCAGAGTGCTTTAAGTCTTGTGTTTAAATCTCTGAAGATTGACTGTAAGAATGTGCCAACATCTTTGGAGATGGATGATAATGCAGAATACAGAAGAAAGAGAGGCAGCATAGTACAGGAAGGAACGCGATCAAATGGAAATTCAGAAGTCTTAAGAAATCCATGTGGCTCCTCTTCTTCATGTCTGTGAGTCTGGTAGGGATGTGATGGTCATGGTTAGCAAAAGCCAAAATAATCATTTCTTGGTGTCCTCTGTGTGCCCCGCAGTGAAACCCAGACTACCCCTCACAGTCGGCTCAGCTGCCAAACTCAATCTGCTTCCTCCACCGCCCTCTTCACGCTACGCTTAGCTGACCAATGCTGCGCATCAGGCCAGGCCTCCACTTACACAACAAACAATCAGCACTTACATATCTGTGACAGCAGCGCTACCATCAAACACATCAGCCTGACACTCACGCTGAAGGATGTGCTTTTGGGTGGTGTTACTCTCTTTGTCCTTCCTCAGCTGTCTCTGCAGGAAGTTTAGGTTCTTAAAGTTTGTTGTATGTTTTAGATTATGAGCGTCTTTATGCACCAGTCAGTTTTCTTTTTTAACATAATGGCTGGGCTTCCGTGTCACAAATAACATGCAGCTGCCAGTGTTTCACCTTGTGAGTGTGTAAATAGACTGGTGCTTATACAGCACTTTTCTACTCAGAGCACTCAACAAGCTTTTTACTACTACCCATTCACACACACTTTCACACACACAGTCACACACACACATTCATACAGTGCTTAATTCTGTGCTTTTAATCAGAATCATACTACTTTATTAATCCCAGGGTGGAAATGCATAAGCACATTTAACTATCACACACACATTCCACCAATGGATGCATCACGAGCCATGTGGGCTTCAGTGTCTAGCCAAGGACACTTTGGCATGTAAACTGGAGCAGCTGGCAATCAAACTACTAACCTTCTGCCCTTCCTCCTGATCAACATTTTCCACTTATAACACTTTTTTAAGGTAGCACAGTTAGCACTGTCACCTCCCAGCAAGAAGCTTTGGGTTCGAATCCAACAGCTGGCCAGCTTAGACCCCTCTGTGTGGAGTTTGCATGTTTTCTCCAGGTGCTCCAGCTTCCTCCCACAGTCCAAAGACATGCAAAGGGGCTAGGTTGACTGGTGATTCTAAATTGCTCATAAGTGCGAATGTGAGCATGAATGGTTCTTTGTCTCTGTGTTGGCTCTGCAACAGACTGGTGGGTGACCCGAACAGGGTGTACCGCACCTTTTACCCTATGACAGCTGGGATACGCTCCTGCGCCCTCCACAACCTTGAATTGGAAGAAAAGGAAGAAGATGGATGGATGGATGGATGGAACGAACACTGTCTTACTGACCACTCAAACCACTACATGTCAAATGTAGTCTTTTTTCACACATACTTAGACAGCACTTTATTTCATCCATTTATCAGCTTAACAATCACAACTACATTCAATTTGGAATCACCAAGTAGTCTGCATGTTTGGTTTCGGACTGCAGTCAGAAAATGTAGAGAATACACACCAGCCAACAGGAGGATTTAAACCACCGCACTACTGCGCCACCTTACCTGGAGGCTGAGCTTGAAGATGGGTTTGGTCTGATCCACGAGAACTGGGAACTTAATCATGTCGATGGGCTTGACGGCTGGTGTGATCCTATTGTAAGATGGTCTCTCGATACCTCTGCCAAGGGAATCAGGCTTATAGGT
>VUQH01032112.1:0-13875 GCA_015106775.1 Etroplus canarensis
CAGAACTCAGCCACACACACACACACACACACACACACACACACACACACACACACACACACACACACAGTAATTCTGACTGTCACGCTGTTATTTCAGAAGAAATACTGTAATGGGTAATTTTAAATACATGAAAGATATAAAACAGAACTAATTCATAATAATCAGTGATTTACAGATGCCTGAAAAATATCTCATAAGACAAGATATTAGAGTTCACTGTTGCAATAAGTTGTTAATAGCCAATAGCCCATAGGAGCAGTGGCAAAGGGGCTGGTTCTATTTTATGCTACCACAAAGGTGGTTTTAAATACTCTGACAGGTGTTTATATGTCTGAACAGATTTGATCAAACTGACAGCAGTGCAAAAATGTAAAATACAGTCATAAAACTTGACAGGCTGACATCAAAGGGAAGGCCGTGATTAAAGATGGTGGTTGACCAAGAGTCATGTGAGCAACATATTATTCTTAGGATTGGCCAGGAGGCACTTCTAAAGAAAAAACCAGAGGAAGCGGCCTCAGGCAGGAGGCGTCCTCTCTCTGTTCCAGCTTCAAGGAGGACGCACGTTCCAGCTCCTCTCCTCATCATGAAGTGTGGTGGAGGCACCCCTGCTCGGCTCGGTGCAGTCCAGCATCTCCGTCCCGTTGTTGATGCCCTCTGCAACAGAGGTAATGATGTCTGGCGCCCCAGACAGCCCCCGGCCTGTCCTTGGGTCATCAAGTTCCAGACAATCTCTGCCCTGTGGACAAAGGTCATCAGGCTCCAGCATGAGCCCAAGGGGTATGTGCCAACTATACAAGAGCCACCAGAGCCTCAGCAACCTGGGTCTTTACCAGCATCCTCTGGGCCTGAGTTGGGGCTTCACCAGAACTTGCGTTAGGGCCCCCTTCTCTACTCAGTCTGCTTCTGGGTCCTGTTCCTGCTCGCACTGTGACAGTACTATTGCATTCTTAAGCTTTTCTATACCATATTTTAAATCATAAATACTTTAATAAAATAATGTCATCTTAAGCTCAATACTCAAAGCAAAACTCATTTAATAACTGTAAAGTCATTGCAGACCACACGCATGCTGAGAAATGAGTGGAAATACCATAGATTTTTATTGTTTGGTATACGAATGGCCCTAAGGCACTACTTTAGGCTGTTGTGTTTAGCCGTCGGCTCAGGTGTGTGAGAAACAGGGATCATGAAAGGAACGGACTACTTATGGGTAGGGCCCAGAGTTCTCTGCTGCAGGCCTGCATGCAGGTCAGAACATTTGCACATATCGGCCCGTCTGAAACCACAGGTGAAAACCCTCTTGGCCCTCTGCAGGTTGCCTGTAGACCACATCTGGGAGAGCTTACGCCAGTAACAGCCACATGGTGAGGGTCGCCTTCTTGGCATTCTCAGGTGAACTTACCACGATCCAGCTGCTGCTGCTGCTGAGGGAGAAGCTACAGGAAATGTCCCTAAACACGTCCACCATGTCGCGGATCACCGACTTACCTGACAGACAGGCTGCAGTATGACTGGGCAGCGCTCTGTCTGATTTGTGGAGAACCTTCTCTGACAGACTGATTCCTCTCCACCGCCACACGGACAGATACAGGAAATCTGTCATGCCACAAGGAATAACTCTTTATAATACTTGTATTAGAACAGTCTAGCAAAAGAATGTGGAATAAGTAAAGAATTATTTTCTGTGTACGTCTGCTCATATGGCAGACCCAACATTCCTTCCACTGCTGAATGCACTTCAGATCAGAACATTCACGCTGGTTCAGCTTCACTTCTTGTGTGTGTGTGTGGTTCACGTTACATCAACTGACGTGTCCCTGTGTGCCGGACTTTACACTGCACCACCCTTATGTAGAAACTGATTTGCTGTGTTCTCTGGCAGCCTGGATTGTCAGGATCTTCTGTGGCCTCCAGACAAGTGACTCATGTCTTGTTATTTTTCTTACAGTTTCAGCTACTTGAAAATCCAGGAAGTGAGTCAAATTAATGTAAATGATAGCAAGGCAAATGATGTGTTAGTACTTCATAAAATTCACAATAAAAGAAGAGTTATTGACTTTTCTAATCTAATCTCATTTAATGGGAGCCTGTTGTCCATTTTCAGTGTTGATTCACCGTCGAGTGACAAAGTCTGCTCATATAACAGATTAATAATAAACTGCTTCTCCTGTTCAGGGTCACAGGGCCGTTAAAATAATACCGAGCCGTGAAGAGACTTTGCCATGGGACGGGGAAGACAGCTCAAGCCAGGAACTGACATCAAAATCAAACATTAACATACCATCACATGAAGAACACACTATCACACAGCACGAACATCACTGCAGTGCTCAGGGCGCACTGGGTCGGGGCAACCAGAACTACACTTTGTCAGTTGTATATCATTAGTATAGTTAAGCAAACGAGCCTATGGTAAAAATACATGCCGTGCTTGTCTTCTATGTAACCTCTAAATTGTTTCTGCGCAACACAAAGCACACACACACGTCATCCATGCCCCATCACAGCTGAAAGCTTCGGCTCAGTTACTTGTGCACATGTTGTCTTGTTGCCTCAGTGCTGTTGCGGTTGCTGGTGTTTCGGACCGGCCGTTGTGTTTGCATGCAGCTGGCTTTGAGTCGCTGTGTTTGGGCCAGTGCGTTACAGTCTCCACCTGGTGCCTCCCTGCTTTTTACCTCGGTACACACAGAGGAGGCGAGTGACCCTCGGATCTGGATACTGATGCCCCTGTCAGCCAACCCAGTAAGTTAAAGACGAACGCAGGATTTACACGATCAGCCGCATCATTTGGGATTTTATGGTCATTTTTGTCCAGAACGTTCCTTAACTGTTTCAAATGATTGGCAATCAAAGAAGGAATGAATGACTAGTAATTCATTATTAACACTGGTCTGGTCAAAGAATGTTGCTCAGCTGACTCAGGAGCCACTCATTTCAGTGCTGTCCTGCCACTGTGTGTGTGTGTGTGTGTGTGTGTGTGTGTTGTAGGAAGCGTGCTCACTTGTCCCACCAGATCACTGGCTGATTCACCTGTTCAGCCACCTGCAATAATTAAGCAAGAGCCCAGTCATCCACCTTTCTCCAGACCCTCCTGTCTGCCTGCTGCAGTGGACAGCACTCAGACTCATGGCTTGTGTGACCTCTCCTTGTGCTGTCCAGTTAATTAACACTGGTGAGTTTAGACCATTTATGGGGGTGCTTAAGTGCCCCTAAGTTTAAGCTTAGAACCCCTAAAATAACAGGTGTAATGGCATAAATAATAACGGATGTTATTATTAGTTTCTGACGTCATCTAAATCCATATTTTGCCAACTTGCCTGATTTAAAACACACAGGTTTGAAAGCCCGGAGTCCTTGACGTCATGATGTTGTGGTGCGCTCACACGCAGGCATCAGATGTTACTAATAAATGAGAAAAGAGATGAAGAGGTGATTTCCTGTCACAAAGCAGGGGTACGCACTGAAAACACCTGAGACAAGTGCAGATTTCCCGGACTCGCTGCTGTGACTGCTGAAGTGTGTGCTTATGTGTTCTCTATGTCAGAAACACTGACACAGGTTATGATGTTAACTTTCTGAGCATTCAGTCTGCTGGCATATCGCAGAGGTATCATATGTCCTTTGGTGAGAGGTTCCTGATCCGACTGAACTGGGCTTCATGGTTTCTTCACAGCGAACTGAAGCTCAGTCACAGTCAGGATCATAAAACTAATGCCCAGGTAGCTTCTGCTTGGATCACACTCCCGTGTTGGACACAAGTAATGTAACCACGCTCAGTTACACTCGGCTGTGACTGGCAGCTCCAAACAGGCCCTGTGCGTGGAGTGATGGGCAAAGGCTTGCTAAGCTTCTCCTTCTGTAAGAAGGAGGCCGGCTCTCTGCAGGCAGCTCAGACACAGCGCACCGCGAAACAGCAGCACGTGAGAACAGCAAGGTGAGGCCAGCGTGTGTGATATGCTGTTATATGACTGTTCTACACGTCAGAAGTACAGCGGTCCAACTAAGCTCTTCTCATTAACACGTCAGTAGTTTGCAGAGTTACACTGGATTCCATGTGATGCAAATACTGCTGTGCTCGACAACCCGCCTCAGACTGGGCGCAGCTTTAACACACTGCCAGTGGAATTTACCCACTACCTCTGAGAGAGGGTGCATAGACCTCCACAGAGACACAGATTCATTGTGGGCATTTGGAAAGTGGACTCACATACAGCAACACATACAACAACATACAGCAGTGTGTTACACTCCCCTGCCTGTCTCACAAATGCTCTGTTTCTGTGTCTTATTTGTCATCAGATTATTGGTTATTGTTGAGTTGAAAACTCTGTGTGTGTGTGTGTGTGTGCGTGTGTGTGTGTGTGTGTGTGTGTGTGTGCGTGTCAGTGCAGAGAGAGGACAGATGGAAAAATAGGAACCATTCGGCTGAAAGAGAAAAATCATAAAATACTTGTGCGTGCATTTCATTGATGCTACATGTGCATTCCAGAAGAACATTAAAGCACAGGTCAGTGGACATGCTGAACTCAAATGGTTTCCTAGGTAACATGTATGCTGTTGGTTTAAATTCACAGTACAGGAGGGGAGAGAAGAACAGGGAGAGTCGCTGGGAGGAGAGAGCAGAGAAATGTAGAGACGGAGGTTAAACTGCAGGTTTCAAGAAGTTTCTTTTGATTTCAGGGACAAGAACGCTGGTCCTGCACAGTCTCAGGACGCGCAGGATCAGTTTGGCACGCTGCAAAGAGCCCTCCAGCAAAACTGCCTCCAGAATTTTAAATGGCTCGAATACTCTGCAAGGAAGAAAGCCAGAGAAAAAAAATCAGAATGCCTTGACCATACCGGTTAGCAGCTTTCCAGTCCCCTCCAAAAGTATTGGGACTGCAAGGCTAATTAATCAGTGTTTGCTGAAAACATTTGTGTGCAAGATCAAAGATGAATCTGGGAAAACAGATCCAGGTTTCAGCTTCTGTTCCCTGGTATTTACATCTGTTTATTACTAAACAACATAGGACAGAACACATTCTGGGCCAGACCACCCGGTTTCATATTCCTTGCTTACCATAACTGCATCAATCCTACGACCAAGGTTATTACAGTAACAAAAACTAAACTAAAACTAAAACTACATGAGAAAAATAATTTTAGTTAACTGAAATGAAAATGAAAACTAGACGTTGGGAAAATCTGATCTGAACATCTTTAATCTTCCGCTAACAAATACCATCCATATTATAATAATCAAGAAAACTAAAACTAACACTGAAACTAATACAAACTAAACTAAACTAAACATTTTCAAACAAGAGATTGAGATTGAGATCTGGGCTTTGACTTGGCCAGTCCAGAACCTTCACCTTGGAACCGTTTCTATGGAGCTTTTGCTGTATGCTCAGGGTCCTTGTCTTGCTGGAAAATAAATCTTCTCCCAAGGCGTAGTTCTCTTGCAGACTGAGTCAGATGATCCTCCAGGATTTGGTGATATTTTTCTGCTTTCATGTTCCCCTCCACCTTTACAAGCCTTCCTGCTGCTGAGAAGCATCCCCAGAGCATGATGCTGCCTCCACCATGCTTCACAGTGGAGATGGTGTGTTTGTGCTGATGTGCAGTGTTTGGTGTTCAAACACAGCATCTAGTCTGATGGTCAAAAGCTCAGTTTTTGTCTCATCAGACCAAAGAAGCTTCTTCTAGTTCACCATGGAGTCTCCCGCGTGTCTTTGGGTGAATTCCAGGAGTGATTTCATATGAGCTTTTTTCACCAGTGGCTTTCTCTGTGTCACTCTCACGTACAGGGTGAAGAACCCGGGCAACAGTTGTTGAATGCACAGTCTCTCCCATCTGAGCCACTGAAGCTTTTAACTCCTTCAGAGTGGTCGTAGGTGTCTTTTATTTTATTAAAGCAATAAAAGGGTGAAACATCCGGGGGTGGGAGGTACTTTTTATAAGCAGTGTAAGAGAAACCAAGTGTCGAAACAAGCTTTCCTCTGCAGTCATTGTCTGTGCTCGTCTTCTGTGTTTTTTGGGATGTTTGGTCATTTTTTCCCACATTTCTTCCTCTACTTGGTAAACACCACTGTTGTTCACTTTGTTGTTCTTTATTAATCCGTATTCTACCTGCACACAGCATCACTGCTGTCAGGCTACGTGCTTTTGGGTTTTTGGAGGGCTGCATGTAAGTGCTTGTCCATTGTCTCTGCATTGGTTGAATTCACACAGTCCCTCTCTCTGCAGAGGTGAAGAACTGTGCAGATGGACACCAACGTGGGATCAGAAATCCTGCTTAAGGCATTAGCAGGCATTCACAGTGAAACATATCTATCACCTCTCCTCCAGGAGGAGTTGTACTACACAATGTGCTGAGGGTCCAGCAGACCTTGCTGGCTAGGTACGGTTGGAGGTCACCCTTGGAAAGTGCCGGCATGTTGACCACCAACTTGAATTACAAACTGCTTTTAAGTTGGACTGAAAGCATTACTGAAGGGGAACAGAATCTGACATCCGTTTTGTTAATTGCATCCCAGGCATCTTGCCATCTGACCTGTTTCATTCTGCATATTTGTCCATTTATGGCTCAGTGATTACTGATGATAAGCTCAGATTGGCTTGGATTTTACACTCTTCATTTATCTGTACCGCTCCACCTTTGATCTTTAGTAGACTCTATGCACTAGTAATTCACCTCTTTGTCTCTTCGTAGAAACGTGCAGGATAACTGCTGCTTACGATCACTCTACATTGATTTTAAGAAGGACCTGGGCTGGAGGTGGATTCATGAGCCCAAGGGCTACGAGGCCAACTTCTGTGCTGGGGCCTGTCCATATCTGTGGAGCGCCGACACCCAGCATTCCAAGGTACTGTATGGGGAGTGTACACAGTAAAACCTTAACATCGGTGTGGTTGCACTGCACCGTAAATCAGATTTTTTTGTGGCTTGGCTCTAATATTTGTATTCCAGGTCTTAGGTCTGTATAACACCATCAACCCTGACGCGTCAGCATCCCCCTGCTGCGTCTCCCAAGACCTGGAGCCCCTCACCATCCTGTACTACATTGGAAAGACCCCAAAAATAGAGCAGCTGTCAAATATGAAGGTCAAGTCTTGCAAGTGCAGTTAGAAGCCCTTACAAAACACAGCAAACGCTCTTTCTGCTTCTTCCATGCCAACACACTCATACAAATGGAGTGGAGTTAGTTTACATACAGTCAAACTGCAACTGTAGTCATGTGCTTTTATCCCTACAGCAGTATTTTCACACGGGCATGGTCAGGAGTGGTGTGCTGGAGAATAAGAAATGGTTCAGTGCATAAACAAGACCAGTGCAGTCATAATCCCATAAACTCGGTTTTGATACCAAGTACCACAAGTAGCGTGTGTGTTTCAGTACTGACACAAGTTTACAAGTAGAACGGGCTTGTATGCAGAGATTTTCATGATGAACACGTAAGTCCAAGTTGTAGTTTTTGCCTGAAATTTGGGTATCTAGTGTTAACACTATATTACTAATACACCTTCTGATTCTTGAGGAGAGCCACTGTAGTTATCTGACGTTACCCAACTCTGTATGCTGGGGTTCTTATGAGGCCAAAGGCACCAAAACAAAAGCCGCTAAAAGTTAGAATGTTTGTATATATCCCCATGGCTGTAAAGTTCTTGGTCTTTACAGCTTGAAGCAGGAAGCTTCAGGTGTTATAGCTGTCTTCACAGTTGCAGGCGACAGTTGGTGAGCGTTCTGAGAGTTTCATAGATGTCACCTGAAACATCAGATTTTCACATGCGTCTTCAGCAGAGATAAAGAGAACCCAAAGAAACAGATGGGCAGCACAGTGGAACAGTGTGAAGAAGGATCCTGGGTTTGAGTCCACCGGCCAGCTGGGGCTTTTCTGTGTGGGGTTTGCATGCTTTCCCTGTACGTGCATGGGTTCTTCCTCCCACAGTCCAAACACGTGTCTGGGGTTAGGTTAATGGGCGATTCTAAATTGGCCGTGGGTGTGAATGTGAGTGTGAATGGCTGTCTGTCTGTCTGTGTTAGCCCTGTGACAGACTGGTGACAACCCCCCCCCAAAAAAACAAAACAAAACAAAAAACCTGAAGAAAGTTGATGGATGGATATTAAACCTGGTTATTTATTCATTGAAGAAAATGCTCCAGTTTTGCATATCTGTGAGGGAGAAAGCATGTGAACCTTCAGGATTAGTCGTCAGTTTGAAGGTGTAATTGAAATTTGAAGGCGTCAAGTGTTTTCAGGTGATTGGATGACGGTCAGGTGGGAATGTGCGTCTATCAGAGTCTTATTTTCTCAAGACAGACATAAGATTCATAAGATCATGCAGCAACAAAAGCGGTGCTGAATAGCCTAAAGGTTAGGGCAGGTGTGACTCAGGAGGTAGAGCGGGTCGTCTTCCAACAGGAAGGTTGGTGGTTTGATCCCTGGCTTCTCCAGTCTACATGCCAAAGTGTCTTTGGGCAAGACACTGAACATTGGTAGTGTCTGTTTGTGTGTGTGTGTGTGTGTGTGAATGGGTGAATGAGGCTTGTAGAGTGCTCAGCTAGCATAGAAAAGTGCTGCATAAGCACCAGCTCCTCCCCTATTGAATGATTTTCTCAAACAGTTGGTAACTTAAATATTTACAGCTAATTTATTTTATTGGGTCTTCTTCGTCCATATTTTTGGGGTTTTATTAAAATCCAATGAAGTTTCAGGTCATAATAAAAATTCTTAAAGGGACACGAACTTTCCTGCAACTGTAAATGAAGTCCTTGCATAATAACAACTGTGGCTAAACCTGCTGCAACTAGCTACTACAAAGAGTTTAACAATATATAACAGTATTTGATTTTTTTTGTATTTGATCGTGTTAGCCTCAGAAAATGTAACAGTAAAATATTTTTCACCCTCCAGAGTCTTTTCAGCTATGAATATTTGAACATCTGAAAGCACTCAGCTGATGGTTTTTTCCATTACTCGAGGCTACAGGTTTAAAGAAACCATACCCTCGCGGCTTCTATGCAGAATAATAAAAATAAAAAAGTACTGTCCGTTCAAGTGACTTTTCATAATATCGTGGCATTAAAGCAGCATTTATTCAAATAGCCCAGGCTGATGTCAGATATTTGTATTTAGTACTGTGTGTTAATGTAAAAACGATGCTATCATTATACTGTATATTGTTACATTCAAGACATGCAATTCTTTCATGACCCACCCCAATATCATAATGTTCAAGCTCTCAGACCACACCCTGTTTGTTGGTTGAGGTACCTGGGGTGTGGGTGCAGCGTAGAAAGAGTGCACAGAATGAAGTGCTCTGTGAATATGTGTGAAAGGAGGAGTGCAGCTTTTAGCGTGAAGTGCTTTACGTGGACAGTAAGACTATGTAAATGCCAGTCGATTCCTACCAAGGCAGTGTACATTTGCACTGTATACTTCTGATTTCAGCTGGCAAAGCGCATTTGACAACGTCAGCAAAGGAAAAACCTAAAAAAAAAAAAAAAAGTGGTATCAAAGCCATGTCGAGGTGCGGATTACTGCACGAGGACACGTTATACGCATACAGCAGATACGCAGACGTAGGGGCACAGGTGAAGGCTCTTTTGCATTCTGAAGTCAGCATGCAGCACCCACACATGAGAACAAGGCAAACACTGGAAGTATAAGTGATATGTGTATATATGTGAAATAAGTCCTTAAAATAACAGCTCCACCCCCACACCTACCCAGCACTTCACTTTCCTCCACCTCACCCCTCCAGAGTTATCACAGGCGCAACACCACATTCTTATTCATCATTATTTATATGTTTGTCTTTCTTTCATCTTTTTCTGAAGCGTTCCATTGTTTTGATGTATAACATGTTCTTGTTTTTTTGATCTTAGCACTCAGACAAAGAAAGGGATAGCGTCAGTCTTGCAATGTTTTTATATACTATCTACTTTATTTTGTAGTGTACGTATGGAAAATATTCATTCTGAGGAAGCCATCATAAGGGGAAATATAACTTTTCATTGGAGCTGAAAAGGGTAATTCCGGTTTATTATGGTAATTGTATTATATTTGTAGTAGAAAACATTACTATATATATATATTCTTTAAACTTTTTTTTGGAAATGAAAGAAAAACAAACTTAGAATCACAGTGATATTTGTAATACCATTCAATGCCTAAAGTTACAACTCGCTCCATTAGTCCAGTTAAGGTTGGTTTAGTTTCTACAGTCATTTTCTTTTGCAACCTTTAGCTAAACCTATTTACCCAGGCTTGTCTCCTGAAATTACATACCTACATACATGCTTAATTATGTTCTGAAATATATTTTCACAAATATACTTATAATCAACATTTCAGGCAGCCAGTTATATAGTATATGAAGTGAAACTTTTCACAGACATCAGCTGATGGCATGAGTACAAATCCTGGATAAGAAGGTAGCGAGCTTTGTTTTGTACCGAGTAGAGTTGTAGCTTTTCAGTACGCTCTCCATATTCTCAGTGCTCAGACAATCCCCGGTGTTACTTCGGTCACACCAGTAGCCTGCCAGGATCAGTCCGTCATTATTAAGTTTGAAAAGCACAACTGTGACGTCACCCAGCTGACTGGAGACGGCTACATTTGACATTTACTGAGGTCATTATTGGTGTCGTTGCATTCAGTGATATTAATGGGTAAAAAGCTGGGTGCATGCATTGCAAACAGCAGTTTGCCGATCACAGCTCAAAAAAAGCGATATGGCTAAATGGCAGGTCGTTCTGTTTGTGGATATGAAACCAGCTTTCACCAGAGTTTTGCTGAAAACAGTCGGCTGTGGTCGTTTGGATGAACCCTTTATAAATAGCCCAGAGTGAGAGGTTCCATTATACATTTAAATGCAAATACAAGATCCTGAGCAATTATTCATTATAATCCCAAATCTGCTGTCTGTGTCATTAAGAAAAATGATGTTACTAGTCTAGTTTCAGAATCAGAATGGTATTTCTGTGTAACAATCATTTATGTAACCACAACAACTAAATTTCACAGTTCAGTTCAGAGTTCATTACTTTCAGTTAGAGGTCATAACCTATGTGTAAGCATGCCTGTACACAAGATAATGAAACAGTCTGAGATTTCTATCAGAAATAAATGGAAAATTAAAAAAAAAATTACCAAAAAAGTTCAGGAATAGAAATATTTCTGATCAGACGTTTGCTGATGATAAAATAAAGATGTGCTTTCCTGTGATGGATCTCAGGACTCGGCTTCATTAAGGCTGCCTCTTTTTTTCCCCCCAAAAAGAGAGGCTTGGAGTCTTCCTTTTTATTTGTGTGAAATTTGTTGGAGCAGCTTTAGAGCATGAGACAAAAGAAAGTGTGTCACATGCCAGAAGTGTGGGAGTTTCTTGAGTAGAGTACCTGGATTTATTACTAACAAAGCAAAAATGAGTGTGTTATGAATTCTTGCGCCTGTGGGAAGGTTACACTTTAAATCCTGGCAGATTGTTTTCAGACCTGCTGTGAGTGCGGCCCATTGTTGAATCCAGTCTTTCAAGAGCCTGACCAAAAATAAAGGCCGGCTGACTTCTTTGGATCCCATGAAGCCAGAAGAAGACAGTGAAATATTTGTACGAATCAAGCTCAAACTGGCTCAGTCAGTGAGCGGCTGCAGCTGCTTGACACAGATGGAAATAAGAATTTTAAATAGTTTACAATTTGCACATTAAAATTCTTGTATTATGCAATGCAGGCTTAACCACCAGCTTATCACACTTGTGTTAAAGACGATGGGTAAAACTGGTTATATTTAACCTGAGCTGCATCAGGAAGGGCATCCAGTGTAAAACCTCTCCCGAATTGCAAAACCAAGGCACCACTGAGGGTTATAAAGAGTCATGTAGCGTCGCCTTTTGTAGTAGGTAGACTGTGATCAGACCTTTCCAGCCTCATACACACACTGTGTAAGCACCACACACTACAGGAAACCACGCCTAATTAGGAGCACGCCGAAAGACTGGGTGTGTGTTATTAACACTTTAAGAAACACAAGCATTTAACAGCCTATGACATTTACAGCTGGGGAGATTGAACGCCTCAGGGCTGATATTTAAAGGATCTGAATATCAGTCCAGTCAGGTGTGACTGGAGCAGACACTCACTGCTTTGACTGTCAGCGGTGAGGAAAGGAATTAAAATCATCATGTTCAGTTACCTTCCAAACCACCGTCAAATACAGAGAAAAGCACGTGAGGTTTAATTAATAAATGAATCAACACCCCCACATCCTCCTTTTTCATGTTTTGGCCAAAAACAGATAAACATGACTAAGCATTTCAATAATGGGTTTTCTAGTAAAAGAGAAGGGAAGTTTGTACTGATATTATATAATGATTTATGGCGTGCCCTCCTCACTTACAGGTCCACTTCAGCTTTGACACACTGTACTCACTGAAAGTTTTCCTTTGCAGTGAGGGGTTTTTTTGTGATGTTTCATGATGTGGAACTAATGTTGTCAGAATGCATGTGCTGCTTCTGTGCTGCCGCTGTGAGAAAACGAGTTTGAGAATAGTCACATCCTTACTCCGGTTTGTTCTGTCTTCCATTAGATTTTCAGTCTGGTTCAATGTACAGCCAACAGATCATTTCAGATTAAGCACTTCTGTCAGTGATGATGTTTTTTTGTATTTCTATGAACTTGAGAGGGTCTATTTTTTTTTCATGTTGAAACCCTAGTGAGGCAATTTGTAATAAGTCGGAATTATCCTTTTTAATGTTGTAAACTTACAGATTCCTGCTGTCTCATTTTAACAGGTGTGTTCTCTGTATCCTATTTACTGTATACTACAGTTAGCTGATGTTGAATAATAAGAAGTTGTTCACAAGCAGAGAAACACAAAGAGGTGATGACACTCCATCAGAATACGAGTGACGTGTCACCTTACGCACACAGCACAGCTCCAGATTCAGGTCTGGGTTCAGAAAAGCAGACACTGCCTTTAGGTGAGTGACGATGGTGTCATTTTTTTGAGGAAATGCTGTGATGAAAGTTCTCAGAAAGTGTTTGTGAAGAGTAGATCTAAACTTCAGATATAAAGCCAAAAATATTGCAAAACTTATCCAGCAACTGATGAGCGCCTTGGTTGTTCTGTGAAGGCTTCTGGAGTGTTTTCACTGCAAGCAGAACGTTTTCATTTTACCCACAAACCTGGACAAGCTGTAGTTACCTTTCTGTTTCTTAAAAAAATAAATCGCACTGATGCTGTTTTTACTTTTACTATTTGGGGAAAACTAGTTTTCTTAGTTAATCTTGACAACCCTCTCCTTTTGCCTTTATCACATGAGGAGTGTTGATGTATGTGATGTGACCCCAGCCCCTTCAGGTGTTTAATGAATATCAGAAAACTTTGTCACAATGTAACTGTTTGGTTTTTGGTTTTTTTTTTAGTTTGTTTGTTTTTGTGTTGATTATGTTTGTTAAAACCCGCTATGTTATATTGTAACACAGTATTGTTGCTCTCTAGTGGAAAATAAATTATTTAAGTTTCAGTGGAACAAAATTACGTGTGTTTTTTTTGTTCTAGTGCTGGTTTTTGTCCTATGTGATATTTAATTCCTAGAAAGCTATGTTACATATAACACATGTTGTGTTCTGACAATGGAACACCACAAAGATAAATAATAAGCTCTTATGTTTACAAAAATGGGTACTCTTGTAAGGCAGTCAGAAAAAACAAATGGGGTGCCGTAGCACACACGTCATGAAGCGGGTCTAGATGTTAAATATGCACTACCGCACAAAAGTTTGGGATCACTTGGAAATTCTCTTGTTTTCCATGGAAACGCAAATGAAATGAGTCTGAACAGGAAATATAGCAAATGAACAGGACATGCTGACACTGACAGAGT